>JBCEWB010074435.1:0-13100 GCA_039654565.1 Peronia peronii | reverse complement strand
GGCGGCAACCTGCGCCGCTCAGCAGGACGAGTGCCCTGGCAAGTAGCACCCAGCCGCGCACATCGAGTGCCGCTCTTTGCGCGAGACGCTCGCAGGTCCAGAGTTAAACAAAGACACAAAAGGATTTACACTTGTCTTCAATTGAGAGGAATCAAAAATTAATCAATCTATCTTGTAACACCGATTAACATTGTTGTTATCCTCATAAGTTGAATATTATGAGCCCATGTTGTATAAATTATTCGCAATATGAAGTGTCAGTGTGTTCTACAATATAAACAAAAGAAGAAGATGCCTCTATCACATGAGAATGAATGTTGAATGAATGGAACATTGGCATCATTATTTGATTACATGGAAATTCCGAATGAGTCAGTTCAATAATTTCTTAAGAAATATCTCTCTCTGTACCACATTGTGACTAATGCCAGACATCAATTTAGACATTGCTTTCCACACTTCTTCACTGTTCCACCTTTTCATAGTATGTGCTAAAAAGTAATGATATGGTCACGACTGTTATTAAATCTTACATGAAGAAACGGATCATATGCCTAATTCTGGCTCTCATGGCTACTTTATCAGCCAATCATCAACTTGAGACGTCTATCAAAAGATTTTCCATCTCCGTGCAAACTGGTCAGTAGCCGGATTTTTTTATCAATGTGAGAGAAGGGCTAGTTGGTTGTGGCTGGCCATGGACCAACTATGTTTTCTGGTAAAAGAGATTGATTTGCTGCTGAGTTCTGAATGTATTTTACTCTGGGTGGCAGTAAAGTGGTTAAGGAAACTAAAGTTTGGCCTTGAAGAGGATATGGAGATACTCAGTGACTTCCCTTTCAACTGAGACAAAATGATCAAACACTGGTCGCTAGAAATTCATTGGAGCTTGGCAACTCCATTTTTAAATTTTCTTGAAGCATTTAATGGTAATTAACATATGAAGTGAGAGTTGGAAAACGATATGAGCCTCTAAGAGAGGATATACATTTGTAGCTTTATCTTATCAGATAGCTTGCCCAAACTTGATAAGACAATCTATAGTCACAGCTTCTGGCAATGGACATGGACTGAATCTGGTAGTGCTCACATAGTGGTAATGAACTCTCCATTTGTTTAATGATTTATTTGTCATGGGATGGGATGTACTCGGGTCCTCTGCTGACAGTGTGACATCCACTGCTTTAGAACAATTAAAATACATTATGGATCATTGTCGGAGGCAAAGTAATTCTGAAGTGAGAAGAATGGAGTAACAAACTTTCATTTTAACCCATAAGGTTCACGCCCGGTATTTATACACAAGGGACTCGACTTAAATTGTGTGATGATGGTATATATGCCGACTGCTCCTTGTGATATTCCCGTCATGTTGCTAAAACTTAAAAAGGAATTTCTACCCTTATTTTGTCAAACTGTTGTTATGAAAGGCATCGCCACAGCTCATTGGATAATCTCTCAACACCCAATGGAAATACTATTGATAAGAGTATTGTAAGTCTGTAATCCAACATAAATAGTGATGCAGGAGAAGAATATCAAGTAATCTTTGTTATTCCTTTCTGAATAATAGCAAGATGCCCCTGACTAAATGGCCCACTCAATAAGTTTCACACTGATCAATGATCAAGCTGCCAGAGGTAAAAGTGTTCTCAGTACCATACTAGATTGTTCCATCTAAGTGCTATTATATTATAATTGTGTTAAAATGAAATCATTCCTCAGGTCAGTGTCCGCAGCATTTTGCTTGTATCTTAATTAAGATATCAGTGGAATGCAGATTGAGATGTTGAGTTAAAATGTTAAATGATCTCATGGCAGTTTACTGGTTTTCCACAGGTTTGTCTTTGACATGCTACAAGTGCAACAGCTTCACTGACAAAACCTGTAACAGCCCGAATGAGCAGACTGAAACAGAAGAATGCACGGCTAATCAGACAATGTGTAGAAAAGTGGAACAAGAGAGTGAGTATATTGTACTTTTATGTAAGAAATACATGCAAGTGTCATGTTAGTATTTGAATAGCATTATAAGAATTATGTTTCTGCATAGTGCTCAGAGGAAAAAATGAACTTCAGTGACCTCTTTCCTTTTCAGATAAGTGATAAGGGGGGCAGAAAACAACTAAATTTTATTTCTATTCATAGAATTCCCAACGTGTACGGAAATGCTAGTTTTTGAATAGAGTCTTGTCTGTAAACCTTTAGTTTAGGTTAGAATGAAGAAAAGAATACCAGTTCATTGTTTTCTTTAAAATAATATTGGATCTCTCTTTTCTCAGTCAGTACAAACAGTATATGACATGCGACACAATGAAATCAGGCTCTCATCAAATTTTGAGCATGTGGAGTTATTGATATCACTGTAAAGATTATTCATTCCCCTTTCTGTGTGTGAAAAAATGATTGCTCTACCTTAAGTAGAAGTTGAGATATTGGCAGTCAAAGACAATGGGGTGACCTGTTGCTGTAGTTGAATTTATCAAGAAAATGGCTGATCACTTTTGTAAATCCTTATTAATCCTTGTTAGGCCATTCCACCAAATTACAGTTTTTGGGCTTTCACTGGATCTATTTCATATTGAACTCTGAAATGCATTTTTAGATTGATATAGAAGGGTTTAGTGAAGAAAAAAAATTGTCTAAAAATTCATTCACTGTTGAAAAACATGTTATTTCACCAGTGGGCTCAGTTTGACAAGCGCTTGATTTCATCGTGTCGCGTCTCATATATTGATGCTGCTGTTAGCTGTGTACATGAAACATTTCAGTTGTTTTTACTTAGAGAGAAAAGCTTGTTTTATTGTCACAGTATGGTGAAATAATCACCATGTACATGTAGTTGCTGTTGTAACACATCACCCCCATATTCCCTGTTCCATAACTTCGCCCTTCACACACAAGCCAAGCACAAGACTTGGATGCCCTTTCTGTGTTTTATTATAGGTTCAGCAAATAAAGGATTGGTGAATATACATATTCAGCAAATAAGGAAAGTTGAAAAGGGTTACTTTTGTGCAGAAACAGAATAGAAGGTTTTGAGTGTTTCTGTTGGTCAAGATAGTTTGAAATTATCACAGAATATAGAAAAAGGGCAATTTACACATCCCATAAAACAGCTTTGCCAGATTTTGTTACACATGGATAATGAACAGCAGTAGCAGGGATATCTTTTCTGAGTCCATATGCATTTCACTTTTATTTCAGAGTTCAGAAGAGTTAAATTTGATTATTTGATAATGATGAATAGAGATTCTTAAAAGTCAAAACATCATTCTTTAAAAAAGACATGATGTTTTGAGGTTAATAACTATGTAAAAGAGAATAGTGTAGTATGAATCAGGACAGAAGAAACATGAGGAACAAATTGTTTTGTAGATGGGTAATTAGAGCTTTGGATGTTTTTGAAGTGCACTTTAACAGTCAAAATCATCAGTAGTTTTTCTTGATAACATAATGTGTAATATAATTTTACTATTTCAAGCATTTTTTTTAATACAAGGCCACAAGAGGAAAAGAAAATCCCCATGCCATACATATATTTTTATAATGAGACTTGAGTGGTAATGACAGCACTGTATAACTGATAAAGGGGATGTGCAGGCAAATAAATGTCAAAATTTTCAATTTATTTTGTCAAATTGAAAACACATTGTACATGAGACATGACTGTGTCAGCATATAAAAGGAAAGTGAGGGGAACTTCCTTTCCTTGTTTTTGTCTGAATTTTAATGTTCATACTGAGGAGAAAATCTATTGTTTTATAGATTTTCTCAAAAATTATATTTCTGCAGAATAATCCTTACTAGTACTACTTTTTTATTTTTGTCTGAATAGACTAGCATTTGCCAGGCTGCTTTGTCATTGTGTAACAAACATTTGCATGGAACAAAACTGTGGCATCTTTACAGTTTACTCATTTTTCTTTCGTTTCTGTTGAATAAGGAAAATTAATGAAAAATAAATACATAAATGTCATTAAGTTGTTCCATAGAGACAGAACTAATAAATTTCAAAATCCTTCCATGCAAAGATGTATACGTGTCCTCAGTTGCTTCATGCCAAGTTTCGGAACAGTTGACAAAAAAAACGTAGAAGTTATAGCCTAATAAAAACATATGTGATAAAAATCCAGGATGGCTACCATTATCATTACATAGTGATGAAAAAAGTTCTTTTGCTTCTTTGCCAGGCGGTAGCAGCTCAGTGAACAAGTATTGAAGCAAAAGCAATCGTTTTTTTTTTTTTTTTAAAAGAAATGTTGAAATTGTTTTGTTTTTGTTTTGTTTTGTTGTTTTTTTTTTTTGCTAAGAATGATTATGACCTTAAATTTTCTTCTCACACAATTGTTCACACTCTGGCAATGATGAAATCATTCTTTTTTTGTAATTTGAGCATGTAGCACTTTATCATTATGATTATGGCATTTACGAAGCACAGTGGAATTTCGCTAGCATGATCATGGCCTAATATGATCTTCCCGTTTAATACACCCTCTTCATCAAGTTTGGTTTCAACCTTCCTTAAACATATTAATTTATTTTCAATAACACGCTCGGATTTGCGTGTTCAACCCACATAGCAAGTTCATTTCATTTGGACAAGTGTCAGTTGTGGATGCCATCCCTGCTGTGAAAACATTGAAAAGCCTGCTTTCTTGTCAAATATCAAGCGGACAACCCCTGCAGTGTTGCTGCCAGTATTAAGCCTAGTGATGGCCCACCCTTCCTACTCTTTTTTTTCACCCCCGTGCGTACATCTGGTCAGTGTCATCTCATAATGTTGCACTAGCCTAGGCCTTGCTTGGGCCCACCTCTTTCTCCCTTCTTCAACTGTGACACACAGCTTCGTAGGTCTACACAATACTCTACAACACACTATTGACCAGTACTTCAACTTTTGTCGCCATGCAAGCATTGTGAGCCATTACCTGTCCTATCTTGTTGCGCATCACAACTGGCTTACCAAGTTTTAAAAACTGTTCAAACTTTAAATTCTAATGGAAGAAAAGAAAAAAAGCTCTTAGTAAGTAACTGCAATACATGTACATTGACCTTTTTAATAAGTACATGTATAATAATGTATGCTGTTTCATTTAAAATGTATTCCTAAGCCTTTAGCCATAACTGAAAATCAGCATGGGTTTGTCAAGAAAAATGGTTGATCTCCTGATAGCACACTCATCTTGATAACGCAACCTTTCGAGTTTGGTCCTAAGAGTGGGTGTATTAACAGGGTTCTACTGTACGTCAAGAAAGAAATACTGCTGATTTTTGTGTTGCTTTCTGAAATTTTGTGATGAGCCATTTTATTAATCAACCACATAAAAGGTACAAAACCAGCATTGTAAAGGAAAGGGAAAAAAAATAACAACAGCTTTTTTTACCTTTATTTAAAACATGTACAACAAAACAGTTATTATGGTAAGGACAAATTTTTATCTTGTGAATTTTTCAGAGTGGCTTGTTGATTTATAATCATTGATTTACTTTCACAGTTTACTACCATGGAAGTGACCACACCAGAATTTTCCGACAATGCGCTACCAGGGGTGAGCTAGGCGAATGCCTGGAGCGTACAGGAACATACAGATTCAAGTCGTGGTACTGCCAATGTGAAGGGAGCCTATGCAATGGTGGAGGAAACATGGTGATGTCTGTTACACTGATAGGCGGAATGATAGCAGCTGTGTTTGGACTCAGGAAATTGTTGTGAGCGGAAAAGTATGATAGGAATGCCTGCAGTGGTTGAATCGAAATGCAATTTTTGTATTTTTTTTTTAACAAATTAACACAGTCTTCATGTTTTTCTGTACCCTTTTTCCTATTCAATCTGTTTTAAATTTTGAGCAATAATGAAAGGAAAGAGACAAGTCATATAGATCTTATATACGTCCACCAATTGGTTGTTCCAATTTTCTTTCTTCTTTTATTTAAGGAAAACAGAAACTGACAGCAAAATAAAATAATAATTGAAAAAAATATTTAGACAATGTAATGTAAAAATGTGTTTCAGATGATCATTCGTTGTCTCTTGAATCTCCATGGTGAACTGGCTTTTTAATACTTTTTCAGTGCCGTGTCGTAGACTCCTTAATTCATTTTCTTATCTATCTTTCACTGCAATTGTGATTTTATGAAACATTCCTACCCCAAACAACAAGTAAATCAGTAAATCATCAAATGTGAATTCTGTTGGTGACAGAATCATGGATCTGAAAGAGCGAATACTTAAGCTAAATTGTTCCAGTGGTTTGTTTCATCCCATTGATGATTCGTGTCATAGCGTTTTGAATTGTTACAAGTTCGTTGTTTTTCTTCTGTCAGAACAGCAGGCTGATATGATATACTATCCTAATCAAAATGTCAACTATAAAGTGAATAAAAATTTTCGTTAACTTTATTTTTGGAGGCTAATTTACAATGTACTTTGGGTTTACTACAAATAGACAAACAGGCAAAAGTTTGCAGAAATGCATATATATATATATGCGCTTGGATTCTTAGCTATTCATCAGCAAATTAATTATCGTAATGGGACACTGCTACAGTGGAATTAACACTATTTCAAGTGATCATCAGACAGTCATTCATTATTGGAAAAAAAAAATGTTCAGCCTGCTTTGTTTCAAAATAAACATTAAGATTAGCTACCCACCTTTAAAATCACAGTTGGGAACAAAAATTGTTTGTTCTCATCATTGCTGTAGTTCACCGCAATGTTCATATTATTCCCACTCGCGCATACATATATATATATATATATATATGTTTGATGAAATGATGGTAGTCATAATTTATGTGTTATGTTAACAATGAGCTAGATTATTCCAGGAAAGGAAAAATGTTGAGTTAATTTGTGATTGATAAATTGTATGGGAATGGATAGGGGAAAATATCCCTGATGATAGTGAAACGATTGACAGATTGGGAGAAAGTTCCTGTTATGTGTAGCTGACATAATTTCAATTCTGAGTGTTGATGTAGGTGTACTTACTTTGGAATATTTCATGTCAAATGTTTATGCATAAGTTCTTTCCCATGTATTTGTTATCTTTTATATGCACAAATCATCAACTGTCACACTTTGCAAGAAAAAGAAAATAATAAATTCTATTTGTCATGTCTTAAGTCAATAGTTAGAGCTCTTTTTGTTTTCATTTTCATTGGGGTTTTTTTTTTGGCCTCAAACTGCCAGTTTTTGTGTGGAGTTAGCACCTTAGAATCCTTGTTAGGTGACTTGTGATACCATTTCCTTTTCATCTTTCTTACCAAAGCAGTTCTATTGGATCGCGGATATGCTTTTATAATATATGTGTCTAGGAGTGTGCATGACTGTGTGTGTGACATGATCAGTCTTTTATCATTTTTGTTCTGGACTCTGGGCTACATTCTGTGAATAATATAGCTATTTGTACTGTTGCTCAACGAATAGTGACAATATTTGCCCACAAGCACTGGAGAATGGAAAAACAGATTTTTCACACCATACTATTGTTCTACCCATTCACCTATGTTATCTACAGAGTTCAGTAGCATACATTTGTGAAGTTGTGTGGCCATTTCACTTCAGCAGAGTGAATTTACCTAACGATTTTCTGAAGGCATTAGATATATTATTTATATGACAAAAATATATGCATTAAATTATCTCGGCAAAATTTATGAACAGCAAGAATATTTTCGTCTTGAAGCTGAAGAACATAATTCGCATATTTCCTAAATCTCCAAACAGAACTTCGCTAAGACCAGAGGTGGTGTTTGTTTTCCTTGAATGTAGGTTCTATAAATGGATAACCACAGTTGAGTTTGAGTGATGAGAGAAATGCAAGATGAGTGATGTATGGTATATAGATAACACATTTTGAGAAATCTGTCTTCAATGTTTGGTATTCATCTAAAAGATTATGCTCTGTATGATCAAGATCATTTTTAAAAAAACAGCAAAAACACTGCCCCCTTTATTTTTAAAATTATTATTATTATTCAGAATGCCTTGATCATTAACAGATTATTTGGATCTTGTAATTTCTAAGGAAATAATTTTTTAATTTGAGAGCATAATGAAACTACATATTCAGTTAATTGTTTAGTATATGTACATTAAAGTGGCAGAATGAATTTTCAAGGCTGTTGTGGAGAGTTTGATGCTAGTATCATATCTTTGGTCATTAAATGTGAAAGGAAATAAATTGACAGTGTCAAATTATGTATTATGTCTTGAAAGAAGATAGTCATATTTTTGTAAGCCTCACATTGGCTTTCAGTAGTATATCCTATGCTATTAATTTGTTTATTGTTATAATGTTGTTTTGTTTTAAAAAATATATATATATATGATTTATATATCACAGATTCTTGTTAGCTTGTGTAACTGGAAAATGATGAAATGCCTATATGTTGATGTGAAGATGGAGCCAGATTAAATCAGAAGGAAAAGTTTTCATCCTGTTTTGTGTGAAGTAGAAATTGGTCACATGTTGTGTGTTCCCCACCATATTTAACTGGTAAATAAGTTGGACCAGTCAAATCCAATGGACCAGTCCACAGACAGCTATACCCTAAGTTATTTCATTTAAAAAAAAAAAAAATTTTTTTAAACTACCTCAGATTTTGCACTCCCATGTAACTGATACAGAAGCGAACTTATGCAATTTGCGATCTGTCTACAACCATAACATTAGTAACAAAAGAAAAGAACATGTTTGATAATATTTGTTTTCTGTTCTAGCTGGTTTTTTTTTGTGTAACTCTAGTAACCTTGTGTATGGCTCGGCGACTGAGATACTCTCTAAGTTTGAATGACAGAATGAAAAGTCAAGAAGTCAGTGTTCACATTCAAAATTTTCTTTTACCAGCACATGTGCAACTTTTTCTGTAATAATTAATAGGCAGTCAGCTACCTTTGTACATGAGCAGCATGAGTTGAGATAGCATAAAGTTTGAGAATGGATGAGGGATATGTAACTGTGTTGATTTTACAAGATGGATGATTGCTAATGCTTTTTTAATATGGTTTCTACTCATGTTGACTGTGTCTGAGAATGGCTGTTGCATCTATTACCTTAGGATTAACATTGTAAATGTACCAGTGAATAAACCGGATTTTAAGTTTTCATTATGTTTTTTTTTCTATTTGTCCCTCCCTTGTTTTGTATACATGTACATGTATACAACATTTCCTGGCCTGTCATCTTTTGTGTTTGTTTTCTTTCCTGAGTCTTGTCATGTTTTCATCCAGTCTTATCTCATAGAATAGCAAATGAGCATGATGAACAAAGCTGTTTCATAATTTCAACAAATTTATTGGCTAGGTCAGTTTTGGAAAGACTAGCCAGGATATCTTGTAGAATTTTTTTTTTAATGGAATTTTATTAGCTTCCATACTCCCCAATATTTGTGAAAATATCCCATGGCACACTTCCAGGCACAGTCTTTTGATCCTAGATTAGAAAAGTTTTATGCTATCAACTATCATGCTAATGCTGAACTGTCATCTAAAGTTTCTAATGATCTGAACTTGTAAAAGAGAACCAGTTCTCGTCAGCCACTGTAGAAATCACAGAAATGAAGAAATGCAAATTTCAAGAAAACTGAAAGATGTCTTGCCAAAACAAAAATGCACACACACACAAATGATGTACATGTACTTCCTCTCTCAGTGCACACAGATCACACTTGCAGCCGAGCACAGTATATTTATATTGTTTACCAACTTTTGTGGATTGTGAATAGTGTTTAAACTGAATTCTAGATTTTTGTATGTTTAGTTTTATGCATAAACCTAGCACGTGATGAATTTCTATGCACAAAACAGTCCTTATAATGATCAGCAAAATGATACATACACCTTACAAAGTCATGAATAAAAGAAAAAGTTTCAACCCTATCCAGCCTCTTTCATTTTACATCAGAGAGTAAGTTCGATGCTTAAAAGCCTGGATGACTTAAGTAGGTTAAGTGTCAGTATCATTGTTATAGAACGTTGATTTATATGGAGAAAGGACACTTTTAAAAAAAAATGAACTTAATTCTAAATACTGGTACCGATGTTTGACATTGAATTGAGTTAGTTCACTTTTTGTGAGGCTGTCCAACTTTCAAGAGTCAAACTGCAATTTTCTGACAATAAAACCAGTGGCACTAAGTCAGTTAGGCTATCAAAGGTTGACTTAACATGTCAGATTGTGATGTTCTTGACTGGGGCATAATACCTGAAAACTGATTGACATTACATGGGCCTGTTATTGTTAGTAACAACACTGACAAGCACTATTACTATTACTATCAGCATCACTTGTGCCATGAGTGATGAATGTAGAGAGAACAGAAAAATAGATGCTGGTCCATGCATGTATGTTTTTTTTTTATCACTGAGTGCTAATCTTAATCTCTTTTGGAAACTTTCCCAGCCTTATGTTGGCCCACTTAACCTGAGATTGTGCAGCCTAATGGAGACGCAGGAGACAACAATGATGTTAACTTAAAAAACAAATACAGCTGTTCATGAGTATGTGTGTTGTACATGAAATTATTGAAGGAGTAGAGCAGAATAAATAACACATACATGTACATGTATATTATTCATTATGCATGCAAATATTCTATTTTTACGTGTAGTTGTGGCAAGAATTGTAAATCACAGAAACAGAAAGTTCTGGCTAAGCTAACAACTAATTCATTTACACATATAAAATTCTATTGCAGGCTTGAAAAATAGAAGTGTAGATAACATAATGATTCTCGAAGCCTTTTTGTACCTACTTAAAAAAAAAAAAAAAAGATAAAAGTATTATATAAAAAAAGGGATTTTTATCAATGATTTTAACGAGAAAGTGGTTTTTTTTTTATATGAATATTTCTGGTACCATATATGAATACAGCAAAGAAAAGATAGACATAACTTTATAAGAACACACATAGAATCAGATGTATTACGTACAGATATACGTACATGCATTATGCTTAGCAAGATAGAAATTTAAATTCTATGCCTGTTAAAATTACACTACTAAGTAAACTGGAGGATTTAGGGCCGCTGGTATCTGCAATTGGGAAGACAAAGTCACGCTGAACGAAATTTAAGAGAGAAAAAGGGGGAGAGGGCCGGTCACGATACATACACATGCAATAGAATATTACTAGGGAAAAAATCACACTTGCAGGCACGCTCAGACACACACAATCACAAAGGTCTATTGAATGTCTGAATGTGCAAAAGAGACAGGATGGAATTGATTGAAAATAAAAAGGGGAGGGACTGGGGGATCACGATAAAAATAAGTATTCTACAATGTACAATTGTGCATAGACATATATATATAGAGAGAGTGTGTGTGTTGGGGGGGGGGGGGGGCTAATTTTGGAAAGGAGACGTAGAGAAAAAAAAAAAGATCATGATATTATTAATTATTACCGGTATGTAACATGTATGTAGAGAGAGATAGACACACACACCCACTCTCTCACCCAGAGAGAGACAGAGAAAGAGAAATGGCCCAATTGTCATATCCAGGGCTTGAGAACGTGGCGTGTGTCAAGTGAAGGACATGTCACTTTTGACTTTGAGCCAGAGAAGACGACGCAAACCATGGAGAGGTCAGGCTAAAAGACACTGCATCAGCAGTCTACACGAGCTAAGGGGCTCTAGATAAAGACAGCGAAATGTTTATATTCAGACGCCACTATAACTGCTATAAATTACAAATTATAAATCTGCATTCTTTATTATTTAGAAAATTATGTCTTAATGTCATTTAAACATTACATTACATCTCACCATGTATTAGTGCTATTACTTAACTATACGTAAAAGATAGGTATCATTACCATAGGAAACAATTTACCAATTCACAGGAACTCCCTTACAAAATAGGCGGCAGTTGGCGTAACTAAACGTCGTCCTCATAATAATAGTTATAAATTAACATTCTACATGTATATAACTGAATGCTTCTGTGACCTTTCTTCACGCACGCTCTGTTCAAGAGTGGATTGTAAAGTGAAGGAAGAACTGAGTGCTGATGGTTCGAGGAATTACTTTGCTTGCTGGAAGGAAACCGCTATGCTGAGTAGAAACATCTGACAGCTGGGGGTTAACCTTAGCAAAGTGAGACTAGTGAGAGGTACCGGCAAATTAACAAAACAAAAGGATGTTACTTAAGATGTTACATAATAATTTAAATACATGGACCAGGACTGTTTCCTCTCTGCTCCTCCGCCCACCCACACCCAATGTCATGTAGATTGTGAAACACAGCCACGCTCCAGCAATCTGTCTTGTCGTGTTGGCGGCGGAGCTACCTTTATCGTTGTCTGATGTGGACAGTCATCAAAGTCTCAGATAAGCCAGGCCAAACTTAGTCCGTTTTTTGTTTTGTTTTGTTTTTTTTTTTGCTTTTCTTCTCCGCATTCTGCTGTCCAAACTTTTGATACTGTAGATGCTGTGATCCATTATTTAATTTATTTAATCGAGTCATGATTCTTTTTTTTTTTTTTTTCAGTCAGACGTGAGACTGGTTTGAGTCAAATAAATAATAACCTTACAATTGATATGACCAAGACAAACATGCAGAGACAAATAAGAACAAAACAGTGTCGTTTACGTTTAATCATATT
Organism: Peronia peronii; assembly: GCA_039654565.1. Lineage (NCBI taxonomy): Eukaryota > Metazoa > Mollusca > Gastropoda > Systellommatophora > Onchidiidae > Peronia > Peronia peronii. Next base: position 482 of record JBCEWB010074435.1, on the reverse strand, counting down.
ATTTCATTGTATTACTTTTTCAATTCATAGGTTTAACCCCCTCTTCCATAAAAACAACACAAAAGGAAAAAAAAAGACAAAAGAGAAAAACAAACCACATAATGAAACAAAAACAAATAAAATGGAAGGGAAATAAAACTTAATTAGGACAAGAAAAAAACAAGTCTATTGGCAGTTTAGAAAATGTCAGGAAAAGCTCCGACGCCCTCGATGTTTGCGATTATACTTACATGGTAACAAGTATAATCCTACATGATACCGGATAACCAATCGCAGCTGTGTGCATGTAAGCTTATTTTCTGGAGTAACAACACAATAGGCCTACATAATACAGTGCTCAAAGCAGCAAGACAAGGAGAAAAAACGAATTAATCGTTGAAGTCTGGGACATGTGGTTCATAAATCACAGCAGACGTAGGCGTACGCGCGTACAAATTTTATGTGTAGTGGGTTAGCCAGATTTTGGGGGGGGGGGGGGGGGG
>JBCEWB010074424.1:0-13100 GCA_039654565.1 Peronia peronii | reverse complement strand
TTGTTTTTGTTGTTGTTGTTTTTGTTGTTGTTGTTGTTGTCGTTGTTGTTGTTGTTGTTGTTGTTGTTGTTGTTGTTCTTGTTGTTGTCCCAATATTTTCACTTTTTCTTGGGCAAGCAGGCTCGGAGAGTTGTACTGAAACCTCAGCACACTATATCGAATACCACAATTACTTCAAGTTCATAGTTAACCTTTTATCTTTTTTCTTCATTTAATCCTTAATATACTCACGTTATTTCTGTTGTTCATCTATGCCAAAAAATGTTTCAGTCATTAGAAATCAAGTTGCTGTTGGGGTTTTCTGTTGTGAGTAAACACAATACAAATCTGCTATGTCTAACAATGAGACCGTGACAAAAGGCTGTGAGACTGTGGCCCTTCGTTACACACATCAAGAACAACACTTAATTAATAACATGTCGACTTCTACTCAGGGAAGAACATTTTTTTTTCACCAACAGAAAGGGAAAAGAATAAGCTGCAACGTGAAGCCAACAATATGCTCAAAAACTGACCAATCCTGATTTCATCAGCGTCTGAAGTGAATTTGTTTGTTTGTTTGTTTGTTTGTTTGTTTGTTTGTTTGTTTGTTTGTTTGTTTGTTGTAAATCACAGACAAGGTAAACCTATGCTGTTCACCGAATGTGATATCGTATTTTCCCTATATGAACGAATTACATAAGCATAACCCATTTTAACTGTCATGAGCTTTTACAGTCTTAAATCCATAATCACCTGCTATAGTTTAGAATTCAAACAAATGAATTCAAACAAATTTTTCATCCCAGAAGAGTCATGGGGTAACATTTCGCTGTAAAAAGTTGTTTTGCTGAGGCTTGTTATGTTGTGAAGGAGGATTCCTCTTGTTGCCTATGCTTTGGTCTGAAAATGGGACCGTGGGGACGCCATCGATGACCTGACAACCCGCTCCCTCCATTTCTCGCTCTTCTCTGATTGTCTCAAGGTATAGCTCAGCTTCCGGCTTGTCCATTCAGGGATATTGTTGTCCTTCCATCTCCTTCTCTGTCTGCCTCTCCTTCTCCCTCTATCCATTGTGCCTTTCGAGAGTGTCTTGGCAAGTCCTGATGATTTTTGGATGTTCCCCGACTACGTGAATTTGCCCTTTTCTCGCTATAGAATCCTCTGAACTGACCCAAGAAAGCACGTGAGCGATCCCGAGCCACATGATCAGTGCAGTTTATATTTAATTTTGTTTTCAAACAAAATTTATTTATTTTTTCTTCCCACTTCTGAGCATGGATGCACCTACACGTTTATGTGAGTGGTAAATCTGCTAATGAAAGATATTGTCAAATTTTGTGGAAAATCTGGGTATTTAATTTATTGTAATTTTGATTTTATCTTGAAGGTCATTCATTAACTTTCTAGCAAATTTATGTTAGACATGTTATGTTAGAACTAAATTTAGTGAAACTATTGACAGACTCTTGTTTCCCTTTTTTTTTTTTTAAATTAGACCCCTTGCAAATTTTAATGTCCTAAGTCCCCAACGAAGACTACGCTATTTTTATTTATGAGACTTCTCACAGACCAAAATTTATTTTTTATGAACGTTTAACAGCTCTTTTGTCATCAAACTTTTAAGGCAAATTTACAGTTTTGCAAACTCTTGACAAATAAACATTTAAAGATAAAATTTGAATTTTTAGATATTTTTTTTCTTTCTCATAAATTCTGATAGACTAATTTTATTTTCTTCACAAAATAAACGACACTTTCACACATTTACACTTACAGAAAATCTTATGGTAATAATTTATTTTTTTCACAGATACAGGCAGACACAGTTAAACTATTGTAAATGAACTTTACCTACAGGACACGTATGCATGGACAATTCATTAGTTTAAAAGTGTTAATGGTCCGAGATCGAAGATTCCATCCATCTAAGTTAGTTCTGATCTATGAACTCCGAAAATCTTTGCAGACACTCAGAGAAAATATGGGCGTAAAACTTGTTCTTACTTGGCCAAAGGTTGTGATCTTGACACTAGAACAGGAAACGGAATAAAAAAGAAGAAGTGGAAAGAAAAGAAGAAGAAGACAAAAAAGTAGGAGAAAAAAGAAGGAAAGGGAAAACAGTCAAACAACAACAACAACAACCTAAAGAAAGTGCAGAATTAAGAAATAGTAAAAAACATAACTCAGTCAAACAAGCAAGTCCTTCCCTGTTCTACAATAAAAACTGAGCTATGCCAAAATCAAAACTGACATACCAAGATATTCAGAATGATAGGTGCTATCAAAATTAACATTTATTTCTATTTACAGACATAATAAAGAAATACGATATAAGCACAGAGCATACAAGTAAACAGCAGTTGTCCTTTTTCCTGAATATCTCAAAAGTGCTGCAAAAAAAAAAAATCGACTCACTCCATTAGTTTATGGTTTTCACGAATAATGATGGTAAGCAACAAACGCAGCTCAGACAAAAGAGAAGGTAATGTTTCCATAATGTCGAGAATATGGGAGCTGGAAGTTCATGAACAATACCGAGCGTTATAAAATGAGTCGTAATTACTGTAATTCGTTCATATGGGGAAAAACAGTATCACATTTAATTTGATGAATGATGTAGATCTGCCTTGTCTTTGATTTAACCATTTTTTTATTATTATAATTTGTTTATTTCTTATTTCTGTATTTATTTTTTTTCTTTGCTACTTTGTTACATCTGTGATGATAGGCTGTGGGCTTTCGGCAAGGCATTTTAGAAGAGGCAATAATAATAAAGACAATACTATAGGACTGGAGGATCAATGCGTCAGGGAAGTGTTTGCGTCGCCTGGTATGTGCGTTGTGTCAGATTGGACAGATTTGCACCAAAATTGGCTTCTTTGTTCTGGACATGAAGCTGTTGAAATCAACCTATTTTGGTTTAGATTGGTGCAATTTGACCTGATATGGGGCATAGGTGACGCGAACATCCGCCCTAGCACACTGACCCTCCAGTCCTCTAATAGTAATACGTATGTATTAATAATTATATTTTAAAAAGCGACACCATAATGTCTCAGCCTCCATCTGGGATTGCCTGCCATTCACGTAAACAGTCTGTACCACTGGCATCATACTGACATAATAATCTTTTAGGATTATTTTCCCCCTGACCAGATTACAACTCTAATCATATTTCTCACTTAAACTGCCCTTACTCATCCTCATCTTCTTTAATGATTGATTGTCTTACTTTCTGCTTTGAAATGATCTCCTTTACCGTGTATGTTATTCCACACTTTTTTATATACCGACCCGGCTTCTCTCCTCCTGATTGTTTCATAAATATTCCTTTGCCTAGTTTCCGGTCCTTGCTTCTACCAGAAAGGACGTAAGAAAGAAAGAAAGAAAGAGAAAGAAAAAACAAAGAAAGAAACGAAGAAGGGAAGAGAAGAAAGAAAGAAGATAAGAAATAATGAAAGAAAGAAGGAGAAAGAAAAAAAGAAAGAAACAAGAAAGAAAGCAAGAAAAAAGAAAGAAAGAAAGAAAGAAAGGGAGAAAATATCTATTTCTTCCCTAGTCGTGTCACTCAATATTCAAAGAAAAGTCAGGGTTTATCCAAGATCCTTCGCTATAGCTCTGATTTATCTATTTCCAAAAATTGTCAGTTACCAAGTAATTCGTGTATTGAGAATTATGGGTATTTTGTTTCACCTCCACCTCTGCTATCGGACTTTGGGTCACGGCCGCCATTTTGATTTCTCCAGTGCCGACAACATGGTTTCCGGTCTGATGTTTCTATAACAGAATTTCTTACGTTTTGTATACCTCTCTCCCTCTTTCTCTCTCTCTCTCTCTGTCTCTCTCTTACTTTCTCTCTATTGCTAGTAGCTCACTCTTTGCTTGACATTTTCCTTCATTTTTCTAATTATCTCCGTATTGCTTGTTACTTGTTTTCCTTTAAATTCTTCAACATCAGGCCCAATGGAAACGAGATAGTAATTGTGAGAATTCTGGCTGAAACATGTACATCTCCGAAATACATTTAAGTAGACAAGACTATTACACATATATAATCTTTCCAAGAATCATCTGACCGACACAATTAATTTCAAAGAAACTGCGGACGGACACACAGTTGTTTTTTATCTGAAATTTTTTGACGAGCATAATGATAGTTGTGGGCCTATCTGAACACCAGATTAAGCAGCTGTGAATAACATAATAATATTGATGATAATGTTCCTCAGAAGTGGCAGTATAAAAATAATTTTAAAATCGGGACCTGATTTAGGCTCCATGTCCTTGTGTGGATGAGATTTCTATTACCAAGACTGCTATATTTTTTACCAAACGCAAAAATCAGATGCGTGATGTCCTGTAGAAAGATACCATAATTATTCCAGGGCGTACACTTTCAAGTGAGTTTGAGATCATTCTTTGTTTTCGACGTCGTCATAAGGTTATTATTATATTTAGTAGTGGTAAATGTCTACATAAGGCTAATAATAGATTTGACGAAACAGCACTAAATAATTTGTGTAATATAGCTAAAACAACGAAAAATCTGTCGTTAAAACACCCGATAAACACCCGATAGGCAGATAGTCGAGTCCTAACAGAAATGTCTTAATTATACAGGACAGGAAAGATTTGCTTCAGTTTGCAACATTTATGTCAAGCTAATGACACGGAAGTAAAGAAAACTTAATTAGAAATCAAAGATCTGAACAGTAGTTCGTGTCCTGGCGGAATGGTTATACCCTCTGCTAAGAATAGAACACTCACTGATGTTTGTTACCGCTCCATCACGAGATCCGAGAACAATTGTCACCGTTCCCGTGCATTTCTTCATGTGTTTTTCTATGTCAGTGGTAGTAAACAGTTTGGAGTGTTTGTACCCCTACTAAAATTATCCGGGGATTTCCAGCCGTTCGCTTGATCGAAACAAATCTATTGATCCTAATTTAAACCTACTAGAACAAAACAGAAACCATTGTTCTGAATGTCCTTTTAAGTAGAAACGGAGACTAGCGTTGGTACAGGAACCGTTGTAAGAAGATAGTAAATGACTAAAGGACTAATTGCTTAGAATCTCGGCCTAGAGTTCTTCTATTTGTTTACTAAAATATGACAGAAACGGATGATCGTTCAGAATTTCGCTTCAACTTAATCACAAACTATTACTACTGTGGTACCGACCATGAAAGAAAAGCTCAAGCGGAAAGGTAAAATTTCGGTAAACATGAGATAGATCTCGAGTGGATTCCAGACACTGTAGACTTGTTTAAGTGGAAGAAGCGATTCTGTTCTGATAAACGATGCTGTCTCTTTGGAGAAATGACACCATATGGTCGGCAGTGAAAATTGATGCTGTGTCAAAATTTTCGATTTTGAGTTTTCGCACTATTTCCATACTTTGATCTGTTGTTGAATGCATTTGAAAGTTTTGCTCTTGTACAATAGGGAGGTGCTGAGTTGTTTGTGTTTCATAAAAATGCCGCCATTTAACATCCCGTTAAAGCGAGTTTTTAAGGCTTGAAGCTCGTCAAATTTGGTATAAATGTGAAGGCCAGCCCCTCTTTCTATACGGCAATGGTAACTTATCCCTTCTTATTGGAAATATTCCATTCATTTAATAACTCATTTCATTCTCCTTTCGTAATATTCGAATTCCATATATGGAGCGACCAGACTTTTTGTTTTGTTTTGTTCCAAGTTGTGACAGCGTTATTTATAAATCTTTCACATCTGAAGAGGAACTGGCAAAATCTCTTATTCTTACTGTAAACAAATCGTTGGTCTTTCAAACGAACAGAGGCTACATTCAAAATTTGGGTTAGTGAGACAGAACGAGTTATTCGGCGGTCAATTAAAGTAAAAGCCAGAAGGCAGAGAGAGCTGAAAGAATTAGAATAGTTTTTAACCATGCTGCTGGTTCAGTCTGAAGGAGATGGTCACCACAGAAGGACACAATCAATAGAAATGGATCTGCTTTCCACTACAAACTTGATAAATCTGCGAATTACGCCAAATGTGGTTTTAGTACAATAAAGACCAAATTTTGAAAAAACTTATAAATTATTTCAAATTTACATCATGTGTGCATCAATCTAAAACAAAGATTTTCTTAAAATAAGAAAACATTTTTTCTGCGCTGTTTTTATTTTTTTTTTTCGTCTCTAAAACGTGAAAATTTACACATAAAATATAGATCTAGTGGTATTTTTAGAAATTTACTAAAAGTACATTAAATAGAATACGCAAGAGGAAATTGTGTAAAAAATACTCGTAAACCTTTCTATTACATGGAAGAAAATGTCTGAAAATTTGATAGTTTTGCGATCGACACTTGATGAAATGTATTCAAAAGTAGGAGAAATCCAAAATGGTCGCAGTTTACCTGGGTGTCCATGGTAATTATATACAATGTTGACAAAATACTATCCCTAGGGCATATTAGGAACTAGTTTGTGATGTCAATAGCGATAAAAGAATGTTCAAATCAAATTTGTGGATTTTGTTTCTCATTGGGGCTTTGACCGTAAGAAAAATGATCCTGTGCTAGGGAGGACGATAAAACGTATTATGTCTTACCTCAGATACGAAGTTCTAGGTTCAGAAAGAGTTGGGGTATCGAGCAAAAAAATGTGACGTTGAAAACATCGCGAACGTCACTACCAACACAAGTTATGTCTCACTCAGGCAATTCGACAGAAAGTGATGAAATGGTCTTTCACTTTCATTTTACCAACCTCACTTGGTCTCATCGACATTGAGAAATCCGAGTCCGCATGAATTCAGTTTGAGCGTTTTCTCAAGAATTTAACCTATTTGAATAGTTCTTCCGACCAGTGGGTGTATATACCTTTTGAAAACGTATTTTTGCCTCAAATATCGGACAATGATCAGATAATCTTATGTAAGCCGTATATGCACCAGTACATTGTTTTTTTTGCCAGCTGTAATTTTTCTAAGGAGGTATATGTCTTTCACATATGATTTTCTTATGTTCCTGTACTTATAGGTATTTGTGTCGTAGCATTTTACAATATTTGTGGCAATTATGTGATTTATACCCTAGACTATGTTCAAGACTAGTCTCGTGCTCACAAGGCATACATGTGATGACAAGGTGTTTTGCTGCATTTTTACAGATATATTCGACTTTCAACATTAAATATGAGTTTGATTTCACAGTTCGCCCATAGTCCGCGTCCATATCCTCTGGCATTTGTCTCGTGGCAGGTCGAAATGAGACGTAAGTCGTTGAGCTGGAACGGAGAAATCGGACTTTGAATATGATGAGGGGGGTCAGACATCGAATTTTTTTTTCATTTCTGAACAAAACAGCCTTGGTCTTACCCTCGATTTATAAATATTTCTTCATTAAATAAAATCGGGTTTTTGTGAGGTAGGTGTGTAGATTTATGCATTCGGCCCTTCATTTAAACTCGATTTTCTCGGAATTCCGGTCATTGCTGGGGGTCCCCCCTTGTCTCTTTAAACTACAATACCTCTGGTTAGAATAAAGCTAGCTCAAAACTTTTTTCACCACCTGAAATGGTATGAAATAAGCTTTCACTTGATAAAAAAAACCGATATGGTGAAAAATCGACATACGTCTCATTCTGACTGGCTGCCAGACATTTCGACATCTGTCCTGCTTTCCCCAAATATACGACTAGCCGAAAACATCCACCACTCGAAAGTACATATTTTTCAATCGGTTTTTTTTTAAAACTGATTTTAAACTTGCCCTCGCTAAATCTATTGGCTCTGGTCATTAATGTCCATTCCGGCAATTTTGCCATCTTTCTCCCCTATCCCCTCTCCTTTGCCTTTCTTCCTTCATTTTGGCCTTTTTGTGGCGCATATTCTTTCTTCTGTACTTTGAACAACAATTCTCGTGAAAAAGAAACTTTTTAGCATTATATATATATTCAATTTTGCCTCAGGCAATCACTCACAATCATAACTGTTACTTGTTTGATTACTCAACTTCTTGGTTCATTTCCATGGATAACATCTAATTCTTCCTCAGCTCTGTCATGTTCCTTTATTTCATTTTGAAAAATTCATACGACAGGCTAAACAATCCGGACCTTTACATATTTTAGCAACATAAACAACGTAATTATTGTTAAAGAGTGATAGGTTAATAGCAATGAATATAACTATTGACAGCGTCAAGATCATGTGATATCTTTTCTATCATGTAGTCTTAACACCCAAATAGACATGACATTTTGTGTTCTTTATGAACATACGTAACGGTAATCTGATGGTACAGTTTGAAACAACAAATAACTTCTCAAAGCTTGACAGCTCCCGTAATACCAAGCCAGGGAGGAATGCAGTGTCTCTTAAATTAATGTTAAATTATCTTCTTCTCAGTAATACGGCATAACTTTCTAGGCTAATGCTATGAAGCTGAGAGGGATCGAACGAATTTGCTCTTGGTGGGAAATCTTGTCATTTAAGGAGTTGTACTAAAATAAATTAAGAAGGTGAGATAGAATGCATATGGAAGAAAGAAGAACGTAAGAATGAAAGTAAGAAAGAGAGAAAAAAAGAAAGAAAACTTCTGTTCCGTCCGAAGTGGCCCTCGATATTCATAGCAAAATCTGAGAGAGATCGTTGGGTTTGTCCAAGATTCATTCATTCATACATTGAGAAGAATGAGTATGTCATTTCACTTCCTGTACTTTTGCTACAAGGCTTTACGTCACGACCACCATCTTGATCTTTTCAGTGTCGGCCACATGCTTCGTCATTGATGTTTCTGCAATGTACGTATACATTATATTGCATTGTCATGTCACAGTTGTTGCAATTAACACAGCATATTAATACAATCCCGATTGGTTTTACCATTGATTCTGCCATTTATTTTGAAATGAGATGTTAAAATAAATGGACATAAATTTCAACGCGAATTAGTCTACGGAAATGATTTAAAAAACGCTGTTGAAAACCAATGTCTCGCGGTCAGTCGGAATGAGCTCTAAGCCGCCGGACTCGATCAGAGAAATCAGAGGTTGAATGTGATGAAGGTGGTCTGACATCGATAATTTTATTTGTTAGAAATTGAAAGAACATTATCTCTACATAAGACTTGTCTGAGCAACTTATACGTGTATTAGGATGTTGTGAGATGAATTTTTAGATTTTTATGCTACACTGTTCATTTTTGCTTATTTTTTTTTCTTCTGATTTGAGTCAATGTTGAGGGGTCACTCCCTATGTCTTCATTTTGCAATTTCTACGGCATCAGTCAAGCTAGCTGTTGTTTTTTTTTTTGTTTTTTTGCCACATGAAGGCGTATAAATTAAGGTTTTACGTGCCAGCAATAACTTAATTTGCTGAAAGACTGACATAATAATATGTCTAATTTATGAGTGGCCGCACGACAAATATGTTGAGTCATTGAAAAGAGGTCAAGGGCTAAAGTCACGTGCTATGCGGAAATAAATGAAACTTCTCAGCTGCTCTATAAATATCGAAAAGCATGTGGGTTTGTTTATAATTACGCTGAACTGTTTTCTGATATATGTAATATTATGGTTTTTGCCAATCTAAATAACTTTGTCAAACTGTGTATGAACGATTGCATAGCTATTGCCGGGCGGAAAATCTGTTAAAGATTCTTGGAAATGGTTTACTGCTAGTCCGAATTCTTTCTTTGAAACTGGAGAAATGGAATTGTCAGTTTTAATTTTCTGTTCCCAGTTTGATATAAAAGACAGAAATAATTATTTGACCACAAACTACCTTTACGACACTACAAAATGCCCCCCACCCTAACCCTTCTCCCCTCATTTTCAAGTTTAGATGTTTCTTTCCGTTATAAAGTCCCCTCCCCCTCCCCACCCACTCTTCCCCCTCCCCACTAAGTAGCAGGTAAGTGCACAAACAAATAAGAGAAGTAAACAGTGAAGGAAACAAAAGCAATATTAATCACAATAATGTATGGAGCTCTGGGAAAATCCGTCACATGATGCAAACTTGCAACTTGGACTGAAATGTACATTTCAAACATTGAGATTTGCCAAACACTTTCAGGCTTCTTAAAGTTCAGTGAAGACACTCCTTGATTTTTTATGAGCGTTTGAAATGTTGGCCAGAAGCACTTGTGTTCCAGGTGTTCCTTTTACTTGAAACGGATTAGGGCTTAATCTTGCAAAAGCAAGTGTTTGGTAAACAGACAATCTCAGTTTATGATATTATGATAATTATATATTATGAATTTTTGGAGACCGTTTGAGGAGTTTACGAAAAGAAATTTTTTACAAGGGATTTTACAAGCAATTTTTTCTTTTAAAAATGTCATCTGCACAATTCAAGGAGTCTTTTAAATTTGAATTAACCACGGTTTAGGGCCTTTATTATTTAACTTGAAGACTACATTTACAATAAAGTCATCATTACAAAATGGCGAGAATTTTCCTCGAGGGGAGAGAGAGATTATATTATTTTCGTTTTAAAACACCTGTAGTTTTTTTAAATATATATAGATTTCTATACTTAATAATTTTTTTTGCCGAAAACATCAATGTGTGACCAAAGCAACAGATTTACAGGTATCAGAAATTAGTTTTAATTGTTGAACAGTTTTTATATACGTACCAGTAACCTTTTAAAAGAAATATTTGAATAAGTTTTCAGAGTGTATCAGAAATCCTTTTTAATATTAAAGGTAGGTTAATTATGGAAAACTAAACAATAAATGAATTAATTAATTAATAAATTGTTAAAGAAATGAATGAAGGCAGCTAAGGATGATTAGCACTAGAGAAGAATAAAACAAAAATGGTGTGAATCTCAAAATACCATGACTATAACAGATGCTAAAGCGAGTGCATATATGTTTTCTGAGAGGACAGAAAGCAGGCCTCCAAAATTTCAAGGAGCTAATAGGTTACTGAAAGTTTTCTCATTCTGAAATATGTAGACTTTCTGTTATTTTGTGTTTGTCTCTTTTTTTTTTTTCTTTTTTGTTTTATGCGAATGTTTATTTTGATTAAATTTATGCCCACTCGGCGACACTGAGTCTAAGCCACTAGTACTGACATGATGAGGTCTTCGTCTAAGACCTGTATGCTCAATTGAAAATCCATATATTTGAAATAGCTACAAAATGACATGCGTTTTGAAAACTTTCCGTTATGGAAAGAAAGAGAGAAAGAGAAGAAAAAAGAAAGAAAGAACAAAAGAAAGAAAGAACGATAGAAAGAAAGAATGAAAGAAAGAAAGAAAGAAAGAAGTCAAATAATTAAGTTCCAATCAAAGGCAAGAGGTAAACATTTAAGACGTTTTAAACGTGTTTTTTCCTAAAGGATTAATTTGAACGTAGTTCTTTATACCTTTTGATATTTGTACCGAAGCATCCCATAGAACTACATACCAGTAAATTATTGAAAGCATCGTCTTGAAATATACACAGAATATTGCCAAAGAATGTGTAAGTTTCTTATGTTCACAATCCTAAAAAAGAAGAAAACGCTACTGTGGTTCGGACATATTCTAAAAATACGATAATTGATAAAAATAGATTGTATTAACGAGACAGTTTGCTCAGAAAATGGCTGACAGTAAAAATCACCTTTCTGTTTAATATAGTACTTTCAAATGCCTTCCTATTAAATATAAACTTTATCTATCTATTATTAAATTTTATAAGATTAGATATTTTTCCACAATACTATCGTACTTTTTTTTTTCTATGATACACTGCCAATTTCTGAGGACATGGTGAACTGCCGAGTCCCGCAGTGCCATATCAGTGCGGGAAAATGCCCCAGTTTGTCCTAACATTCTTCTCGAAATATCGAAAACATCAAGAAACAATAATTGGCAAAGATCTGGCATAGTGACAGACCTGATGTCAACGTAAGTCAGGCCATTTTTTTGATGAATCAGAAGTAAAGTTTGGTGAAGTAACTTTTACGTTCTTCTGCCATTGAAGAGCCAATTAAGAAAGGTCCATTGGTATTTTTAGGGGATCGCTTTGGCTATGTGCTCCGTGGTAAATAACTCACGTCGTGGGTTGCGGGTTCGACCAGCGGATCCCGCCATTGAGGGGTGGAAGGATACGAAGATCGAGACCCGCATTTTTTTTTCAAGTTTCTCGGCCTCTTGGGTAAGGAAACCCGACGTCTAGTCGTCTCAGATAAGGGCGAGTATATTTCGGAGGTGTACGTTATGAGTATTAAAGAACCCTTGGCAGTTACAAATCGATCAAGAGTAGGCAGAGTGCCGTTGTCTGGGCAAAATTTCCAAATTCCAAATTTCTACCCACAGAAATTCTCACCGAGAACAGGCAGCACTTAAAGGCCGAGATAATCCTACTTTCTTAGAAGTAAAAGGCTTTTAAAAAAAGGGGTGGGGGTATTTCTTGTCCCCAGCTCTGATGAGAGCTCCAAGAATTCATGAGTTTTCTGTTATCAAAGCACGAAAAATATAATTCCTATTCCTATATCTTTGTCTAGCAACTTTTGGAGAAATACTACCTGCTCTTTGTCAGTCATTTCACTACATCACCTGTGAAAAGAAAATGTATTTTATGAAACAAATTCAACATTTAGTCTGGTTGTAGGATGGTTGAAAACATATTATTTGTATCGAAGTTTGAAGTCAAATTTAGATATTTTGAATGGTTTGAGATGTACTAAATTCAGTCCTTCATCATTCACACACCTTTTATTGGACGATTTTCATAGACTATAATGCATTTGACTGCTTTTTTCCTTTCTGTTTATACATATTGAAATTCTCGTAAAATTACGAAAAAAAATTCATGGAACAAGGAAGAACATTTTTCTGGGAATAGTATGGTGGGTGAAGGGTTAGGAAATAGAAGATAAGACATATTAAGGGCAAAACAAAACAAAACAAAAGCCGCAAATGATAAGAACAGAACGTGGGGGATAAGGAAGAACGTGTCTGAGAATAATAAGGAAGAAACTAAAAGGCGTGTTTTTTTTTTCCTTCTGGGATTGCCCCTCTGAAGATCTGTTTGTTGGTTAAAGCATCAGTTAGTCAGGTAAATAACTATTAACTAGTTAGGTGGTTAGTTAGTAAATTAGTTATTAGTTGGTTAGTTAATTGTTGGTTAGTTAGTTAGTTAGTTAGTTAGT
>JBCEWB010074413.1:0-13102 GCA_039654565.1 Peronia peronii | reverse complement strand
TACATACATACATACATACATACATACATACATACATACATACATACATACATACATACATACATACATACTTACATGCAGACACACAGACGAATAGACGCACAGACAGACAGTCAATCAGACAAAGCTAATCAATTTGACACGATGCAAAGAAGTGGTGAATGGAGCTTCTCGCCCCCCCCACCCCCCAAACTCCTTCCCTTCCCTCTTGCATGTTCGAGGAGTCCTAACAAATGTCAACGCGTGCTACCTGAAACGAAGACAAGACGTTCCGCCATGTAACACAAGATGTAGCCAACGCTTGACACAGTAACACGCCGCTTGTCCATACCACCACCCATACTTGCAAAGATAAGCACGTTGCGTTACTATACACTGCCATCTTCCTCAACCACGCTCCCCCCTTCCCCCTCTTCCCTCCGCATTCTCCCCCTTAACCCTTGCCCCCCCCCCCTTTCTATACTTATACCCTCCCTCTCCCATCATTCATATTATCGATTTTACCAAGGTCATCACCGACAAGCAGTAGTCTTCTGTCAATGGTTCTCAAAATGGTTGTAACCACCACCCCCCTCTCACAATTCATTGACTTGTCAAGCCAAATCTTTCCTGTCCCCTTTATTGTTCTATTGCAGCAGAGTGACATATTAAAACTAATAACTGAGACCAATTACACATGCCAGAATAATTTTTAATAAAGATTTGTTCAATAAAACACCAAAATAGAGTTGGCAAAAGGATGTATACACTCATGTATTATGACAAGAATTGACATTGGCCTGTATCAATTAACTAGATTACTCTTCAGTGCCAAAAGATTGTTTAAGTTACTTTACCGAGCTTTTCTCGAGATAACCACTCGCAGGCGGTTGAAAGACGTAACGTAAAATTACTTTCGGTTTCTCATCATGTTTCAATCCACCTAAAATCTGGGCTATCTTCAAGTCTTATATTTATTAGACATTGTTTCCTGACGTCTTCGATATTTAGGGACGAAAATAATGAAAAATACTGGGACAAACTCGCATTCTTTCCTGACTTGATGTGGAGGCTTGAGGTTTACCAAGTTTTGTATATAATGGTGTCATGACTCACTATTTCATATGATAACCACCCGCTATTTTTAATACAAAAGTTGACTAGCACACCATCTCTCCCCTCCTGCCCCGATCCCCACTTTCTATCCCACCCGTCCTTGATGTTCCCATTGCAAGACAATAAAAATCATGTCAATGAGTTTTAAACTGAATCATCGCGTAAGAGACGTGGACTTATACGTTATTCTATAATTAAGAGCTCACTTCCTTGTACATTGAAACAGCAATATCAGCAAACCCCAACAGTACCAACAACAATAACGAAAGAAACAGTAACAACAACAATGACAATAACACCAACAACGATAACAACAATAACAAGAGTAACAATAACAATAACAACAGTAACGACGAAAACTGCAATAAGAAAAAAAAAAACATCACAAAACAAAACAAAAAAATAACAGTACCAACAAAACAACAACAACAATACAGGAACTAGTCTGGACTCCAATTGCTGGCCATTTTTAAAGTTACGTCACATTTATCTAATTCCTTCATCTTAGAAATATCTTGGGATCAATCTAGTTAAAGATTTGATCATTGTATCTTGTATCTGCAGCCTTTCCAAATAATATGATTATCATGAAGCTTATTTTTTTAAAACTATATACTATGGAGCTTTCAGTCCTAAGAAAGAAGGATTTCTCGTCTGGGTACGTACCCAGTTTCGTTAAGAAAAATTTTGGGTAAAAATATGGAATTTTGAAATTTTATCCCGGACAGCGATGCTTACTCTTTATCTGATTTTTAACTGCCAAAGGTTCTTTCATGTGCGTACTATACATAAGGGACCTCTGAAATATAATTATTTGACATTGTCCAAGAAGACCAGACACCATGCTTTCCTATCCAAGAAATCAGGAGGTGATTGAATCATTTAAATACGATAGTGCAGGTTTTAATTTTTCAATCCTTCCTATTTCCTGGTAAGATTCGAATTTCGAATTCCGGACGTTAGTGCTTCTCCCGGGAGCAGGAGCCCAACTTCTTGGCAACGGCGACCCCCTTGTCATGTAGTAAGAAAATATTCGGCTTATATTATCCTTTACTCAAAACTGCCATGAAGAACGTTAGCTAACGAAGCGATAGTCCACTAGCAGTAGCTAGTGACTGAAATAGGGTTAACCCTTGAAGCGTCATGGTGTCAATTTTTCAAATACTCACTCTCTTACTTTGTACTGGGATTGCCTTCCAAAATAAGCAGGCAGTACATAACATAGTACCAATAACATCACCTCAAGATATGAACTGCCATTTTCTAAATAGTTATGATGAGTGGGATGAGCAATGCCATCCCAGAGACCCTGGCATTTTAACGTTTTGTTTTGACACTTTAGGGGTTAAGAAATAATATTACACTTCAGGTTTTTTTTTTTTTTTTTGGTTCCTTTTTCTTAAGCTTTTCAATCCCGATAGTAGGATTATCTCGGCTTTAAGCAGCTGCCTGATTTTGGTGAGAATTTTTGTGGGTAGAAATTTGGAAATTTTGCCCGGACAGTGGCACGCAGCCTACTCTTTCATCGATGTTGAGCTGCCAAGGGTTCTTTGACGTGCGTAACGTACACATGGGACCTCCGAAATAAATTTGCCTTTATCCGAGAAGGCTAGACGTCGGGCTCCCTTACTCAGAGGAAGCCAGAAGACCGTTGAGTCACTGAAAAAATGCAGATTTTTCGATCTTCGTGTCCTTCCATCCCCCAGTGAGAGGACCCGCGAGTTGAACTCGGCCAGAACCCGCAACCACACCGAAGTGAGTTGTTTTCACCCTGAAGCAGACGCCAAACCACAGAGCCACTGCGCCCCCCCCCCCCCACACACACACACATTTCAGGTACTTTGCTTAAGGAACGTTTGTTTCTCTTAAGTTGGCCCACATGTCACCAGCAGCATAATATTGAAGGCGTGTATCTGTCTGTCATAAGCTGACGCGGGTTTTAAATTCGAATCCTACTGGGGGAGTGGAACGATTCGACTGAGTCCACGATCCCCTGGCTTCTTGGGCAGAGAAGCCCGACGCTTAGCCTTCTCGGAGAAGGGAAAATATATTTCGGATGTCCTGTGTGTATGTTAGGCACCTTAAAGAATCCTTGGCAATTAAAAAAATAATCGGATGAAGATTAGGCGAAGATGCCGCTGCCTGGGCAAAATTTCCAAATCCCAAAATTTAATAAATCCGATGATGAGTGGGCAGAGATGTCGCTCTACAGGCAAAATGTCCAAATTCCAAATTTCTACCCAAAATTTCTTCTCATCAGAGTGGGCACGGACTTAATCCGGGATGAAGCTACTATCTTAGGGTTGAAAGTTTACATTATAATAATAATAATAATAATAAATAATCTCCCTTTAATACCACTCACACGTCACCCACCGCCGACACCACAATCATCAACGCTAGCTAATTGCTATGTAGATCTGGATCTAATGCATAATTCCTCGTTTTTGTTTTCGTCAGTACAAGAGGGTTCTAGAGACCGAGCACTTGCTATTTTGTTTTTTTCTCAGCAAAACCGCGGTGCCTCGTCCCACCTTTACGCTTTTCACATCCGGCTCCTGCTGTAGTAAAATCCAATCACAACAGTTTGAGGACCACTTTAGATGTGCCCCCTAAGTTTTCTTCTTACCTTTGCTACTTACCACGTGACGGTTTAGCCACGCCGACTGCCCGCTCGATGCAGTGGAGGTTATCCTTCGCTTCATTATTTCATTGTGTATTCGAAAGTGTAAGGTCCAGTTTCTTTATCTGCTAAGTTCGTGCGCAACTCGTCGCTGATCGCATTTCGCGCTAGGCTTGGCTATGGCTCAGGTGTAGAGTTGAAGTGTGCGCTTGGACAACCAGATCTAGCCTTAATGAAATAGGCCTACGATTCTTGCTTTCAGAAGTTCCTTTCTACAAACCAGCAGATTTTATCAAGTCATCACAAGTAAAGTGTGACATTAAGCTCATCAAGGCGATACTCTTGACACAACCTTCAAAATGTCGCTGTCTGACACCGAAACAGAAGCAGAGGTGAGTGCATGTTTGTAAATTTGTTTGCCGCAATATTTTATCTAAACCCGTGTCTTAGGCCAGGCTTAAATAGTCAATTTTCTGACTCTGAATTAGTTTTTGTATACGATAACTATGTTGTCATGTTGTGGTTAGACTAGACTAAAAATATGCTGATCAACGATTATGTCAACGGAGCAGAAATGAAAGATTATGTCATAATGCTGATTTGAAACCAAGTCTAAAAAGAAAAAAAAAAAATAAGCC
Source organism: Peronia peronii (assembly GCA_039654565.1). Lineage (NCBI taxonomy): Eukaryota > Metazoa > Mollusca > Gastropoda > Systellommatophora > Onchidiidae > Peronia > Peronia peronii. The sequence continues at coordinate 8,746 of JBCEWB010074413.1, read as the reverse complement.
TACTGCTCGCTCTAAGTCTATATTCAAAATTCACTTCAAATTCAAGTAGATAAAGTTATTTGGCGCTGGAGAAACACAGGGGAAAAAAAAAGCATTTTTATGATTCCTACAAAGAATGCATTGTATGCCTTGGGCGGAGTGGGTTGGAAAAATCGATCGGAAGATTCTGTCGAATTCGTGGTAACGCTGAATGAATATATAGGTCATGCAGAACCAGTCAAAAGCTACTAGTGAATAAGGAGCAGAATAAAGACTGCCGCTCTCTCCGTTCCACACACGTTATATTAGTTAAGATTTTTAAACGTTCCACTGAACACTCGGTACACACGCTCTACTAATTGAGCATTTTATTTTTTTTTTTTTTTTTATGCTTTGTTGCTTCCTGCTTCTTTCCCCCCCCCCCCCCCCCCACTCCCCTCTCACCACCTTGTCCCCCCGCATGTCAGCGTGTCCGGGTAATTACGGGCAACACGATTCAGAATTCGTGGCTTCACGCGAACAACAGTAATCGAACACTTTTGTCTTTGTGAGTTTATGGAAACAGATAAATATAGATCTAGATCTAGATCTACATGTTTATAGAGATTTAGGCTATACATGTATGTTGCTTTATAGAGACTCGTCGGATGGTGAATACATGTAGTTGTCATATGAAAATGAAAAAAGCTGGAGTATTCTTCTGTTTCTCAAAACTTTTACAACTTTATTTCTCATTCACATAAGATCTGGGATTATCCCAAGTGAACCCAAATGTGTTAGAATGCGTGACAGATGTTAGTCTTTAATAATTTGCATTTAAAAATTGAAAACTGCAAATAAATGCTATTCTCCACCTGACCGGCCGCAGTGAATGCAACAAAAAATTTTAAATGAGGAACATAGTTAATGTATAGTACGGGTATAGCCTATCATAGATCTAGATATTCAAACGAAACAACAACAACAACAAAACGACTGAACTTACTTCATGAATAAAGTAGTGACTGTCAACTGCTTTCAGTGTATAACATTTTTAACATATGATGTATGAATAAACACGGCAGAGTGTGCAGCAAAAACTATATAAATTATAATATAAACTGTATGAACTACTAAATATACGAAATTCTTCTACAATTGGTCGTTGATGTAGACGCGAGATATGCCGTGTAATGCACAAAGAAAATTGCTCTGCATTGTTCAAGAAACAGGCAGGAGTTGCTATCAAGTAGGATGGCATATTTTTGACGAGATAAGGCGATGCCCATTTTCGTACCGTGTTACCATTGGCGTGTGGTCATAATTATGCTCTACATGCATGGTCCAGAGAGGTGGAAAGAAATCAAAAGAGAGTGAAGGGGGATGGTAGTATGTAAATACGAGGTAATTCATGCATCGTATGGCTCATTCGATAATTAGGCCCAATTGCCTGAAGATGCATTTTTTACTATTTTGAGAAAAACGGGGCAATTTCACCATAATTATAACATCAAGCACTTTTTATTTCAGATGGTGCAAGCTTATATTGAATAGAGCTATGGAGTTAAGGGCACATATAGTTTAGCCAAAAATTAACTCTCTGACAATTATGCTATGAGTGCCGACATGCAGTCGTATACGGGAGCAGATAATCAGGCGAGAATGCGCAGCTTCTGTTGTTCAGGATTGTTTTGTTGTTTTTTTTTTTTTTTTTCTTTCAGCGCCATGTCTTATCTTAATGATAAGATTGGTTTTTCAGCCTCCAAGAGCTGTATTATATAAAATATAGCCAGGCTTAAATGACTTTAGATGCAGTCTCGTCTTTTCACTTCACCCACTCGGAAAGACACAGGACACAGGACAAAACAAAACCCCCAAGTTAAGTACCCCAAGAGGCCACTTCACTTCATTATTCGACAGTGCAACGGACGGAGACTCATCAAAGTGAAGCAGGCAGATTAGCTGCATATCCTAAATGGCCTTGACCCAATACGCTGTCATTGGCTGGTATCGTTAGTTTAATCCTTGAAGCGGGGGGGGGGGGGGGGGGGGGTCAGCTTGTTCCAAACCCCCCCCCCCCCCCCTCCCCAACCCAACCAAAGACTCCTTGATCATACTTTCCATTGGCATGGAATTCCTTTCCCTTACAGCACACAGTGTAGCCCGTCTGATTTTAAGAAGTACTCATAATATCACCTTAAAGTTAAACTGTCATTTCTTAAACAGAATCTCTGATGCGCCGGCAGTTTCTGAGTATAACGTTACTGCACGTTGAGCACATGGTCGGATAAGATGACATTAAAACAGTCCCGGGAAATATTAAAGTTGCCTGCCATGTGTTTTATATACGATTCTCTTACCAGCAAACCACTTCACCAGTCACAAAAAACTAAATCAATACTTAATGATGATGCTCAAAATTATTATGTTATATATGTACAATACATTTCCTCTTTTTTAGTCATATATGCTGTCACCTTAGGTCTGTATCATAACTAGGATTAATCACAGCACACATACATGCCAAAATAACCATTCATCACATCTGCACGGATTTGCAAGCCATATTTATGAGTGTTTATTTTCAAGAATTCAGAAATATTCACCTCAAAAGGGTCAAAGAACCACATACCATAGGTTAGTAGAATTAACTCAAGCCGTGTGTCCAACTGGAGAACGTAATTTAATAGTCCTCAAGACATATATGCGTTACATATAATTATACAGCGCAATGCAGCTCCAAAATGAGCACCTTTTCATATGACAACACAATAGAAGGATGAACGCACGACTTTATGCCTTCGAAATTGGGCGTCATTCTCAAATGACGACCAGCATCGGCAAATGAACAGCCTGTCGACTCTTTCCGTCCGAAACTGCGAAGAATTCGTCATAAAGAAACGATGAGCTTAACGGTCCATTGCATCCCTTGCTTCAATTTATTTTCCTTGCATAAGCGTTATACACAAAGCCAAACGTTTTGTTTTCTCTGTAGCTGTTCAGCCAGTTTGCTGTTTTAATTACAGTTAAACTTACGAGCTTTGTCATTGTTTTATTCTATGAAACTATGCATTGTTTGACGGATACGAGTCAAAAAGAAGAACTAAATAATACATGTGATCAGAACTGTTTTTTCGTACTCACAGAATCCACTCACCCTAGGCTTACGTGTTTCGCTATAAGAACAGAATTATAGCCCGAAAACAATGGATTATTTCGCTTTCGACATGTTAGCTCTTCACAGAGAGAGGTTAGACCTTCACAGAAGTTTGTGTGTATCTGTGGTTGTTCTGCGGTTTCAGCTCTCATAGGAGCTATCTCAGTCTTGTGCATCTATGTTTGTGCGCATTTTTGATAATGACACAAGGCCAGAGAAAAAAAAAATCATATTTTCCGAAGGTTCTGGTTACAGTCTCTTCCTTCCCAAGTTGTCTTTTACCATGGATAGTTTAGTGTGTTTGTGTGTGTGTATGTGTGTGTTTGTGTGTGTGTGTGTGTGTGTGTGTGTGATGAGGGACCGGGGATAGAAAACACTGATATATGGCTGTGCACTTTTAGGTGTTTTTTACTTGAAAGAATTTACATCCAAATTCGAAAGTAAAAGATCGTGCCATGCATAATGTTTCGGCCATGGAAAGGGAAGGAGAAGGTGGGATAAGGGAATTTAACCATTTGCTATCTTTTATTAAGTGAGGTGAAGTTTCTTATTGTGCTCCCACAAGTCTATTTTTCCCCACATCTCTTGCACAAACGATGTACTATTAGAGAATATGACGGTGCATATTTTCATCAGTTTGTTGACGGTAGAAACAGCACATCATCGTAAAGAATTCCCGAAGTATGTAGACCATGGTCCACTCACAGAGCACACAGTCAAACCATAATGTTTCAGTAAGTCAGGTTTAAATCTGATCAGCTTTTTATGAACAACATAATACCACATTGTTGAAATATGGAATATCCTTACTAGGGCCTGTAAAAGTGTGGTGGACCGAAAACTTGGGTTTGATAATACTTGTAGATAAAACATTTACATCAGCGGTATTTATACGTGCAGGCCTATACAACTTATATGTTTATATCTGTAGGCCTATGTGTCGCTTGACCCATTTTCTAATATCTTTTCAAAGATTCCAGATAGGTTCAATATATTGTCAGTTCGGTGAGTCTACTTGTTATCTCTGCACATAGCGCTAAGCAGATAGAAGTCGTGAAGAGGGAAGTTGCTTTCCTGGAAAGTCAGGCTTATTCAGTAAACTGCGCGTTACTGCCACAAGGCTGATACATTGGTAGAATATTAGGCGTCCGGCTGATGTCATGTTTATTCACAACCAGAACTATCATTCTACCTGTAGTGTGAAACAGTAATAAGGCTGTTAGTGCGCGACAGAAAATGGTTCGATCTAAGGCCCGAAATGAGAGACAGCCGACTGGATTTCATAAAGCGATGTAATCATAATCACAGTCACATTGTACAGTGAAGGATTGTCAGTGACAGACCAACTGAGCCCATAGAGATAGCACCATCACAATTTGAAATATAAGCGGAAAAGCTTTGACGGTTGTTATGTTTGGTTAGCCAGAGTAAATTTTTTCATGAGGAGACCCATCGCTTGGATAGTGAAGCATTAATGGAGTGAAGCGGGCATGACTTCTGGCTGCTAGTAAGTGTAAGCATCAGCTTGGTGAGTGACGTCCAGGCGTGTGTCAAACGATAATGGATTCAGACAACGAGTGTTTTTTCGCCGAGGTGGGTTTTTTCTTGCTTGTACCTCGCCTTCCCTCGCCCCTTCGTTTCAAAACTGCCTTTCGTGCCGTATAACGTCTATATGTCGTGAATTTCTGGAAATTTGTGTGACAAGTCTTTCTAAATGGAACGTATTGATTATGGGTCTGTATTATATTATTATGAAATATACTATACCAAATAATAATTTCCTGCTAGGTAACAAAACCCACTTACAACAAAGAAATGAATTCAATGCTCAGAAGAAGAGAATGTCATTCCCCCCGATCCTTCCGGCAGTTTTTTCCCATGTTTGAGAATATTATACCATGGGTATGGTGAGCGTTTATTGAAGAAAGTTAAACTATCTCAATCATAGCTGATGTATTCACACATAGTCTCATGTTGTATTTTGGTGAGTGGTACCAGTGGTCAACTCGAAATCTTTGCCATTCAAGTGCTAGGGACCACGGAAACGCAAACAAAGCCCTCCCAGTGGTAAACTCCGAGCTTCCCCCACAAGCAGGTCTTATCGGCCTGTCCAGTATGCGCCTCATTACCAGAACGTTTTTGTTTCACTGGTTCCTTCGCTCTGTGTGGCTTCGTATCTTGCACACCTGGTTGTACTGGGGTATGGCTAAGACAATAGAGTCAATGTTAATCTTTTCTTGGAGCAGTAGTAATTCATTGCTTCTTTTACAACTCGAGTCGAGATCATAAGAGCAGTCTCCCTCAATCGAAACACTGGCCAGTACGCAAATCTCATTAACTCTGCCAGTCAGTGTCGGGGAACTACAGTGGATCGCCCAGTAATGGCTACTTAAAATAGGTGCTTATGATTATTCAGAAAATTTCCATTAGCTTAGCTGTCCTATTTCTGATGCAAGTACGGAGACAGACTTTACCGCAAAATGAAAAGTGACAGTGAATGGCAGCGAAAAAGAAAAAAAGTATAATTGAGAATCAAATGGTCAGCTGATCCTCGAGCCCTATTCCCACATATTTTATACCGATATATAGTTTACTTGTTGCAAACATCAGTGTACACATATAGAGATTTATACACACTAAGCTTCTATTCACCCGCGGAGCCTCTTCACTCACAATTATTTAGGCTCTAACAAAAGGTCGTGTTTTTATTTGTCCCCGTTTGCACATCCCATCACAACACTTTTGGTTGTTGATATTTTCCATTTTCTTGCTCACAAATGGTTCAAATGTCCCAGTATTTCAGTTGTATCGTATGCTGAATGTCCCTCCTGTGAGCAAGATAAAGGAAAGAACCCTTGGTTTTTTAAACTCCGACGAAGGGTAGGCAGAGACCCGCAGTCCAGGCATTTTTTTTTTTCCAGATTCCAAATTTCTGCCCATAAAATTATTCTCAACTAAACTGGGTACGCATTTGAAAGTAATTGAAGCAGAGATAATCCTACTTCTTAGAATTGAAAAGCTACATAAATAGGAGCCAAAAATAAAACAAACACTTGACGTTTATTGGGGATGGGGGAGGGGGCGCACGCTCGCTAATGATGAGAGAAACATTTATTTATAACGAAATAAATCAGAATGATTTAGTACTAGAATAAGTTTTGTTCGGTAGTATTCTTTCTGTCGTGAGTGACCACCTATATTTCCACGGATTAAACAATTTCTTCTCCACCCTTACGCGCGCCTGTGACCTGACCCTAAAAAGTCCCGGATTTAAATCTACGTGGTGGTTGGTCAAGGACAAAGGATCAAGCCCAAAGCTGCACTAATGTGGCCAGTACGTCCACAGCAAAGTACATGGGCCTACTACTAACGTTCTCTGACAAATCGTTGCCTTTCGCCACTGTTTAATTATTCCCTCTTTTAGTTATATAAAAATACAACTGAGAGTATACAAAAATAACTACGCATCTCCTGGTAGTAAAAAATGTTAGACAATGATGCAGATTTACATATATGAGCAAGTATTCACAGACTGAAGTGGTAATTTTTTATTTATTATTTATTATTTTTTGTGTGTGCAAGAATATTATTTCCATAATACTAATTACAAAGATTATTGTGTACTGACATGGTATCATAACATCAATGTAACTTGTAACATGGAAGAAATACTTATAATGTATAGATCACATGTCGATCATGTAGATAAAAGAAATGTCAGAAGCATTGCCTAAAGCGTTTGATAGTGAAAGATCTGCTAAGTGGCAATATTTACTGGAAAATCAAAGACAGTAGTCATGAAAAATGATTTCTGCAATGCTGTCCAAAAATATACAAAGATATACGCGAGCAAGGCAGATGGAGAATGATTAAAAGTATCAAGAAAATAAATAAAATTGTTAAAGGACATCGTGGCTACATTGATACCCTATACCAGACGACCCGTGCATAAAAACGTAAATTAATTCGAGAAATCTGTATACACCACCTTATAATCAATTGAGATATGCAGAGAGAACTGGGCGTTTGTTGCACGTAAAAACTGATCGTGAGCTTTACAGAAATTCATTTCAGCCATCAGCGGCACCTTATTAAGCTGAGGCAATGTTCCTTGAGTCTACCGTATTGTAGGCTACTACTACGTATTCGTGATATGTTTGACCCCACGTAGGTGTGTAAGATACTATATCTTGTGTCTCAGTGATGAAAAGAATTCCATATGGAGGACAAATAAAATCTGTCTTTTTTTTTTTTTCCTCATCTTGTCTTATAACTTGCGCATTATGAAAAGAGCATCGTAGGGCATCACTTCGTTCTATAAACAGTTATATCACAAAACTATATCTGGGATTTTTCTCGAACGAGTTTTCATAAAAAGCGTGTTTTGCCAGAGCCCATTAGCTGACTGCTTACCTGGCGTTAGCTATTTACGTAACACCATGTCCTTCAGGTCATAGGAGGGAATGTTGAAAGGAGGGGAGGGGAGGCAGATGGAGGGAAGGAAAGAAGAGAGAAGACGGAAAGGGGAGCGGTATTTTGCTCCATTTCTCGTCCCGCAGGGAAGTCCCGTCTTTGGTGTGTGCGGTTGTAGCCATGTGACGTTGGTCAGTACTTGTGACTTGTAGTGACAGGTTAGATCCACACGTACTTGTCTACAGAGTCGTATACTTTATATTGTAATGTAAGAAGTAGAGGGGAAATCATAAGGGGAGGGAGAGGGGGTAGAAACAAGTGAATGCTGTTGATTTCATTCATTTGCCTGCTAATTATTATTATTATTATTAATGTTATCACTATTGTTATTATTAATTTTACTAGAGCAGGTAGTCAGTGTTACTAATTGTGCCTAGGGCCTGTACAATGATCGGCGTATAATTCTCTATAAAGTTTGCTATGCTGTATACAAATACTATTGGTGGCGTCCGTTATGATGTTTCGAAAAATATTAGAGTGGTATCGTATCACAGTGTAGGCCATCTGCAATGATTATGGAAGATAGAAGCGGCGAAGAACTGAAGTGAAAGGCAGATGGCACGATGTGGTTAATATGCTATGTAGCAAGTGCAACGAATGTTATGTTCATTTCATCATGAAAATACGTTAAATCTGTTATCCCTTTGTAGCAGCTTTTGGTAGAGTTAAAAGTGCCGGTCAGAATTACATATAAATGTAGCCTATAAAGTCAGTAATGTCATTAAAATTTAAGCTTATGTAAAGCACATTTCGGGATAATCTCCTTGCTGAATTTTGACACAACGATTCAATTGGTGTCGATATCGATTCTTTTCACGAGAACATAAGATTTGGAAATAGATGGCTGATTTTCATTACTGTTACTGACATTGTTTCCTAGTTTATAAATTTAGCTTCCAGCATAAGCAACAAAACAATAAGAAGTAATTCTCCTCGTGCTGTGCATAGGTTACTGTCCCACTATTTCTGGACTACTAAAAGAGAACCCACGGCCTTCGTGGGTGATTATTAATATTTAAATATAGGTCAAACCGATACTGCCTTCCGACAGTGTATGGCAAAGATGCCGGGTGCTAAGGGTGGGCGAGCAGTACATTTTTTTTTACCGAGAGAGAAGCTCAGGAAGTTACCTTACTTCTCGCTGGGACCGGTACGGAG
>JBCEWB010074402.1:0-13102 GCA_039654565.1 Peronia peronii | reverse complement strand
ACCTACCTACCTACCTACCTACCTACCTACCTACCTACCTACCTACCTACCTACCTACCTACCTACCTACCTGCCTAACTACTTACCTACCTACCTACCTGTCTACTTGCCTAACTACCTATCAACCTACCTACCAACTCAATTACCTATCTACCTAATCACCAACCCATCGATTTACCTACCTACTTATCCACCCACCCATCTACCTACCTATCTGCTGTACCTACCTACCTACCTATCTACCTATCCACCATCAGCCTATCTACTTACCTAGCTATCTACCTTCTTACCTACCCATCTACCTACTTACCTACCTGTCTACCTACCTACCTGCCTATCTATCTACCTCCTTGCTTGTTTACCTATGTTTCAATCTATCCATCAATAAGGAAGATCTATCTAGCTAACTGCTAACAATCTACATACCCTTCCATCCACCAGTCTATCGACATGTCTGCGTATGTACCTGTCAACCTATTTATCTGCCTCCTAAGTGCCTACCCACGTACTCACCTCTCTGTCTCTCTTCCTGCCTCTCCTTCCTGCCTCTCCCAACCAACATACAACCCTATATTCATAGACAATCAATCATTGATATCAACAAGATAATAAGTAAGTCTGTGCACTTAACTGTGCAATGCAAAAGGTAAACAGGGTAAAGTAATATTAAAGGTATTTTACGGCGTATGATTACCACAAAGGTCAGTGCGCCTCTGCAGCCTAAATGATGGATCTGATCGACAGAAAGAATAGTATGAAAGAAGACGTAGGTTTATATTTCATGAAAGGGCATGCAAAAGGGCTTCGCTACATATAGAACATTTGAAGACAGTGCACAGTATGATTTTGTTTGTTGTCTTCCAACATAATATTATAATAATAATCATATTGGAGCAGGAGAATAATAATTACGAAATGCCAGCTTTAGTGCGCATAGACAGTAATAACGAATAGACGCCTTATTTTGTGCTAAGCCGTGCATTTATATCTCTGTAAACAATTCTTACATGTATGACTTTTTGTGAACAAGTTTAGCTATTAAATTACGTTGAAGCATTCACAACACAAAGGCTTGAAAGGTATATTTCAAATCATTTGTTTATCGTTTTAATTAATTCATGAAATTTATCCTGATGGGGACTTTTTCAAAATATGTCCCCAGGAGTTATCATACCGGTCGTTATTTTTAAATAATTATATTGTTTTACTATTCTCACACTGTCTTTGTGACGTGCATGACATTTAGGGAACAGATAAAATTTAAAATTATAGTTATAATTATAGAACTAAATCTGTAAATAAACGTTATCATTATAATAAATAGATAATAAATAGATCTGTATAAATTAATGATACATAAAAATAAATAAATAAACATAAATGAGTACTGAGCACAAAATAGAAATACGAGAAAGAGAGAGAGAGAGAGAGAGAGAGAGAGAGAGAGAGAGGGAGGGGGGAGGGGGGGAGAGCAGAGTAAGGAAAGAAAAGGGCAAATTAATGTGCTAAACGCTCTGTTGAAGTTTTGCAAGAAACTTAAACAATTTTAGTTTCTCTGTCACAACCACGTCTGATGTAACAATCCTCAGCTATTCCTCCGTAAAAAGTTTAACGTGCAAAATATTTGAAAACTGAGTTCAAATAGTCTGTATTATTGTGTAAATTCACAAATACAGTGCATTTATCTTCGATCCCCGCTTCGGTCTTGTCTGTGCCTAAATTATCAATGAGCGTCACTCGCGTCTCCAAACTAAAAAGGAACTCACGTTTCCAAAATGAAAATAGACACTGTAACACTAAAGTACAAGAAATGGAACTGAAGCGGACCAGAGATGGCTGAATAGTGCTTGTCCATTAATACTGAAAGGTTCCACTGGTTTGTCCTGCACGTGTGAAATCATTTGCTTCGTATCTTTAGAAAATAAGGTTCTGGAAATACACTCTTGCAAAGATAAAAACATTGTTATGTTCCATTAAAAATCCATTTAATAACCAGCAAACACATTTACATAGATTACACCAAGGATATGAATATATCATAACATTTGGTATTTATATGGTTGACGTTGTATAAACTTGATAAACCAATCCTCACAACCACAGTGGCATTAGATGCATTAGAATATGATAAAACAAGATAAGATGAAATAAGAAAGATAAAATTAATTTATCCTCAAAAGGAAATTCTATCTGCAGTTGATGAGACACAGTATGCATACAAGATACATTCATCTTCTCATCGATATAGGCAAAGACATCACGAATGTTTGTTTGTTTGTTTGTGTTGGGGTTTAACGGCACATCAGCACGACTGCGGCTATAGTGTGCCAAACGCGGTAAGATACGTTCACACGCCAAGAAGAAGAGAGGAAAGAGAGCGGGACAGAAGAGAGGGACAAGGAGAAAGAAAAGAGATGTCACCCCTGGAACGTCGACGATGGCACTCCATGGGAGACATCCCACCGATGGCGGGCTTTCACCGCCTGCAGGTGAGAGAAAAGAACCTACTTATATACCCCGCACCCCCGTGGAGGAAGACATCATGAATATCATTGGAACAAGGCAGACTCAAGATGAACTGTAGCAACTCGATGAACGTATTTTCGGTGACAGAAATCAGTGCAGTAGGTTCTCGATTAGTTTTTACATTACTGAATTATGAAAGCATTTAACCCTTAAAATGTTAAATGAAGCTAAGCTGTCAAAGCGTTATTGTTTTCATAATAGTGTTCATTCATAGTCAAGAATAGCAGTTTAGAATTAGTCTGCAATATAATAGATAAGACGGGTTGTCTTGCCGCTGATTTGTATAATATAATTATGTATTCCGAAATTCATTCAGACTCGAAATATAACAAGCTTGACATTCTAAGGTTAAAATTTCCCTCTTCCCGTCGCAGATGTGTTTGAAATAATGTTATTTTATTCACTTGATATTTGATTAAAGTACAATTTTAAATGTCTACGACCTCTCGCAACGGCTGACAATTGGGCCGTGCTCTTGGTCTGCATTTCGTAATATCTTTAGTTCATTTCAATGTTCTTGGACTAAATGATCGATTTCCTGAAAAAGGGCAGAGAAAATGCCTTCTGTTTTTTTTTTTAAGTGCATCAAAAATAGATTTGTGGCGATTTGGGAAAGTCTATGGGAAATGAAAGGAAAACTATGAATGCAGTGTTCTCAAAAATAGGTTTAGGTGTTCTTGACATTTAAAAAATTCATCTAAAATTAATTAATTTTTTTACTGATCAAAATAATGACATCAAAACTGAATATTTTCACCATGTAAATCGTTTTTCTCCGAGCTCACAACATAGCATGCGGCCAGAAGGCGCAGTTTCAGTATAGCATGTAAGAAAAGGGCATGGCAATTCATGGGCAAAAACAGCTAGTCCTCCTACCAAGTCAAGGTCTGGTCTGAAATGCTGAGGGCAAAAATGTTACTGGGAAAATAATAATGAATAAGAGAAATTATTAGGTATGCAGGAATGAAGAGATCAAAAGTAGCTTACGCTTCTTAACAACTTTAGTTCTAGTCGAAAGTCTTGAACCATGACTGATTTTCTAGTAGTGGCTATTGACCTATTTTTTCCTCCTTCTCCCCCCTCCTTCCCTTTTCCCGTCCTTTGCAGAGGTGCATTAGAGCTGGTTATAAAACGTAATCTTGGCATGATGGTAGTGGCAAAAAGGGGGAAACGGCGAATGCTCCCTCACTAAGTGAACATCTGGTATTTTAGTTCGACCAAGACATTGATTTTTAAACAAAAATAAGAAAGAAAAGAAAAAAAAAGGAAGAGAGAAAGATACACGTGCAGAAACAAGAACAATAATGGCCTCATTCCTCCACTCTTTAACATCTTTCGTTCAAATCTGTTTTCTTGCATCACGAAAGTAGGTATTGAAACGAGGTCCACTTCCTATCCTCTGCGTTGCGCTCTCTTTGCGCCGTTCAACCTCCTGCAGGTGGTTATCTCGGCGGTCGGTCCTCTGTTAGAAAATGTGATAGTAATGATTAGAAAAGGTAACTTTGGGTTGATGGAATCGAATGTGAGAAACGTGACAAGACCACAAAAATACAAAATCAGCCACAGCTCCTCCCGTGGAACAACATCTGGTCTTTCAGCTGAAATACTTGCAGTGCAGCAAGAAAGTGACTTAGAGTAAAAAGTTGATTGACAGAAGGACATGAAGGACACGAGAATGTTACACTGAGAAAATTTGAGGATAGTGTACACGGTACATTTTTGTTTCTTGCATTTCAACATAGGGCAAGAAGCAATGTAAATACCACACGTCAAAGTTCCAGAGCGGACACATAAATATTTATTATAGAGCTATTTTAGGTTTAAAAGTGCGATAACGACATAAAGACGTAAGAATTAGCAAGAATGAAAGACGAAGACTTAGACAGGCAGAAATAAAGACAAAAATATTTTATATGAAATGACACTTTCCTAAAAATTGTGCACGAACAAAGACAGAACAAGGATAATCAATTGTATTAGCTCAAAGACAGAGTGTGGCAACATACAAAAAGACAGTCAGAAAATACATTTTAAAAAAACAAAACAAAACAAAACGAGAAACTCGAAGACATTTGCCTGAGCTTTCAGTGGTTTCCGCTCTGTTCATTTCGAAGACCCAGCAGTTCCTGAGCTCCCGCATGTAAACCCAGCTGTCAGTAAAGACACCACCATTAACCCTCATAGCGTCAGTAGGAACTACTGTTGAATCTAAGACTCTATTGCGATATTTACTCACGTTCAAGCTGTGGCTTCAAGCCTAAAGAATATTTCTAAAGAATATTGTATATCATTTGAAGAGAAATTATATCCCAAAGTTTAATGAGGGAGTCCTTGAGTAGATCGCCCTGTAAGACCACTCCATGATTAGCTCTTTCATCACCACGGCCTCTGTATATTTATTCTGTTGTCTTTTCTAAATTAAATCCTGCCGATTTCAATAGAAATCACTGGGATCAAGTCGGCCCGTAAATTACTCAGTTCTTATCTGAGATATGTCAACCTAGGCTAATACATTAATGTGCTTGAACGCTGCGCCTTTTAAATGGAAAACTTTTGTTTCGAGAAAATCGAAACACAAGGAAAATAAAACGTAGTGTCTTTTCAAAAGAGAAATAATGCAATAGTTTGTCTTTTAGTATTGCACAAAAATAATTTATTTGAACAGGTGAGAAAATTATTAAACTGTGATGAAAAGATGCTTTGTCAAAAACGTTAAATTTCTTGTCTCACCATTAACTTTTCATATCAGAATCTGTGTATGTTAATTCTGTACTCCTTTCTAGCTGGAATCCTATTATGTCACCAGAAAATACTGGGGTATAATTATGTGCTTGTGATCTAATCAACAGTATTTATATCCCAGTTTGTCAGCTCAGGTCACCGATGATATGCGCTTTGTAGTCTATCTTGATGCCACTAGGAAGGCAAATCCTAGCAAATGCAACTTATAACTACCAACACTTGATCGGTGGCATAGCGCTCTTTGGGTTACAAATCAGAGGTCTTTATCATCCACACGTCCATAGAGCTGTTCTAGGAATAGAATAGTGCCTTTGTTACGCTACCTTACGTTACATCGTCTTTGGTCTCGTCGACTGTTACGGGGCTGTGGAAGATTTTATAATGCCCCCCTCCCCCCTCCATGTCTTACAGGTTTCAACCAGACTCAGGATAATTAACTGCTGCTGTAAACAAGATATTATGAACAGCAGTATCCAGTTCATACTCTTAAGTAAAAGATTATCAAGAAATTATAAGCAACTATGAAGAGTGTGCGGGAAGACCAAATATCGGCTTTGAAGGCAAAGAAAATTGGCGATACGTGAAAAACTAATTAAACATTTAGTAATGGCCAGGTCTAGAAGTCTTACAAAGATTCTCAGACATATTCTAACAATCATGGGTCTGACGGTTAAACGGTTAAAATGGGCCTTTACCGAACCACCACAATACGGTTCTCAAATTCATTCATTATGCATCTACCTTTCAAAGGGAGTAAAAGTGGTTTTATTCCCTAAAGCGCAAGTTCTGAAACAATATCATGGGTCTAACAGTCAAACGGTCAAAACTGATCTTAAGTTTTCATTGCAGTTTCTCCAACATTCTAGTGGTCATGGTTGTGACAATCAAATGGTTAAAACTAGCCTTAATCTTTTCAGCCGTAAAGATCATGGCTACAGGCATTTGAAAAACTGCGGTCGAACTCCTAGAGCAAAACATTAACAGCAGCAATAATAAACCACGCTACAGCGGCAGAAAAAAAAAATGAGAAAAGGGGCATCAAAGCAGTAGTTATAACAAAAACAACAGTAAATACTAGAAGAACAGCAACATTAACAACAATAATAATAACATGATAATGAAAGATTAACAAACGTACTGGTATAATGCAAATATAAACAACATCAAAGCAACAACATCAACAACAAAACAAAAACAAATAAACAAAGAAACTAATGAACAAACTAAGCAACACAATAACAGCCGACATTTCACCTATCAGAGCCCCACACAAAAGAATAGATCGGTATGTTTTGCCAGCAGATCTGTTTATGCGATTACAGAACTGGGCTGGAGTATTTTAGCAACCACTGCGCTTAATCCTTCGACGAATCATTGTACCTTTATCATTGTCGATTCTTAACCAAAATGTCAGTGGTTGCATCTCAGGCCGATGTTATGAAAAAAGCTATCAATTTTTATTGTTGCTGGTGTCAAAATCCAGTTTATGAAACTATGAAATGTCAGGCCAGTTTGTTTTCTAAGGGTACAAAGGGCTCTCTCTTACTGTTCAGACAGTCAGAAGCTTGGTCACATGGAGGCAGAAAAAGGGCTGAAAATAGCGGCACTAAATCTGTCTTGGAGTTCTTTTTTAGGAGAAATACATGGCAGGAGTTCTTTTTTTTTTTTTTAAATGGGCAGTTCCAAGGACGAATGATTAATGGAAACAATCAAACAAATCACAAACTTTCTACACAATTTCTATCGAGTCATAAATTGAGTGATGATGTCAACACATTCATTTTTAAAATATATATATAAAGATTACAACTTTTAAATGAGATATTTTTTTAAAAAACTAAATGTCTCGCATGTTTTCACTTAAAATACGAGAACAGTTTCTCCATCTTCCTTCTTGCACTACATTTCTTATTGCTCTTTAGTACTTTATTTATATATGTACAATGATGGGCCATAACGTTTAATTGCAGTTGGTCACAGGGCAGTATCTTCCACACTGTATGTAAACAAAGAAGAGAAATGCCTTCCATCACATACCAACTCATGTTGTCAAGTAAAAGGGGCGTCTACAACCAACTTCTGAATCACTACAGGATCTAGAACAAGTTCACCACTGACTATTCCTCTAGATATGCATACAGTGCTTTAAGAGTTTTCAAGCAAAACAAATCGTGATTTTTTTTAAAAATGCAATTTCCTTATTCGTCACCATCGTCGTCACATTTTCGAAAAGAAGTTATTAATTTTCATTTAAAAAAAACGTAGCAGTGACACTTGGGACAATAAGACCTTTAACGATTGATTTGATCCTCACCTAACATTCCACGTCTTTTTTACCTTCCTCAGTTGATAGGCCCGCAGTTCAACAACGCCATCCAGCCGGCCCTGGGAGACAAATGGACGCCCGAGGTAGAGCAGGCCTGGGCTGATCTCTTCCGCTATATCACGCACGTCATGAAAGAGACAATGGTCATGTGATAGTCCCTCCCGGGGTGTGACTCCATCCAGTTTCCATTCATTCATTTACTGCCCAGATACAGATGTGACGATTGTCGGACTGAGAGAAAAAAAAGCCAGTGCTGAGAGTTCCAAATTGCCAGATTGAAACACGTCTGTTTGTGTTAAGAGTTCAAATATTCCCCCATACTACAACCGCCTCCCGGAAGTACAGTGGGAGTCAAAAACATCTATTGTATCTAGAAAGGACCCTGTCCTTGATCTATGTCGACGCTGACATCGCTTAGCCCTGTCCTCAAGCTGATGACCCTTGTTCCCATCCCGACAACACACTCTTTTTTGTTTTCACTGTTTGCTTTTCGATTCAAAGCCACGTGAAACTATCCTAAAGATATCTACATGTTTTATAACATACAAATGCCATGTCTGAATAATATAACTATTCTACAGAAAATGAAGACGGTGAAATGCTTGTATGTGTTGGTGGTGATAACGAGTCGTCCATTATAACTATGTACTGCAGACTTTGCAAGACTAATTATTTTGCCGACCCAGCAGTCCTCTTCGGAACTGACAAAGAAGAGAGGTGTGAAAAAAGGACATGGAGACCATGCAGCATGTTCGTTCTTGTCTCATAATTATATTAACAGATTTTTGGGGGGGTGGCTAAATGTGTTCAATGCACATTTACTCACATCGGAAAGTCCTAAACTTAAGCACCACGTACATTGATGATTCAAATGAGGACATTCACACCAGATCATAATTCTGTGACAAACAAGACTTCAGTTCAAGTAATCAGGTATACATAAGGATACGATACTGCAATAATCACTCGTCTAATTATGATACAAGAAGAGAACCAAAGCTTTGTCAAATAAACATCAGCCTGTCAGATGTGCCAATAATATTGAGGAATCTGCTAAACCCATGAGTTCTTAGGCAAAAAATGTGCAACGGCATTGACAAGCAACAGGCGCAGTCTGATGTCACAATACTTATTAACTCCACAAAATGTTAAAACCCCACAACAGTGGCATGCTCACCTTTGCATGCTGTGGTATTGACAAGTCTACGTTTGCACATTTACAAAGCCTACGTGGTATTCACAAGCTTACGTTTACAGTTCCATGTCAGACACAGAATATCATCAGAGACCCTATTATATTCACAATTCTCTGTTTGGAGCCTATGGCATTGACAAGCAAGGACTAAAGTTCCATGTTAGATGCTGACTATCCCCGTGCGATATCGATATACTTACGTTTGTGCCTCGTAGTATCGACAGGCCTACGGCAGATTCTATCTTTGGGTACCACTTTTGAAATCATATCTGGTCAGCCCTGCTGAGAACGTTAGGGCCATGCAATGCTAGCACATCTATTTTTGTGCACCCTAGAGATGGTAAAGAAATACTATATTACACATGCTGATCTGCAGATAATGGAGGACCTTCAATGCCTACTTCTGCAGCTTACGTGTTCTAATAACAATCGAAGACTGTAGTCTTTCTGTTGCAGCATAAACAATCTAAAGAGAACGAGTGTGCATGATTGTAAAGCTCGCAGGTTTACGGTTGCTAATTGAAAAAGACACATCTACTTTTGCTAATATCAGTACTGACAATCAAGGACTGCGGATGGATGCGAGAATATTGGCGACTTGCAAAGAACACTCATATCGTATATAGCACTTCATACTACAGTTGCATATTAGATGTGTGCACTCTTGCATGCTGACTACGTGTAGCTCAGTCAGTAAGTATGTTGTGCCAAAGACATTTCAGCCAGTGCGACAAGGTAGACTCGAAGTGTTTTTCACAGCAATTTTTTTGATCCAGGATAATCTGTCGTAAATGTCATGATTTTTTTGTTCACTTTCATTTCATCTGTATCCATACATGTTACAAAAGATTAACTAAGATTATTCATTAGAATATGTACTATCATTATTGCTTTGCATGATCCTACTTTGTTAGTTGAGACAACCTCATTATATAGCAAGATACTGAAAACTCTCATTCACTTTGAGTAAATGTCACGATCATAACACAAGTCCCCAAAGTCATTTTTTAGGCGATTTTGACAGAATGAACAGAGTCACCCACAAACCTACCCATCAATCCATCCATCCATCCATCCATCCATCCATCCATCCATCCACCCATCCAGCCCCTCCACTCGCTCACACACGCACGCAGAGACATGCGCACGCACACACACACACACACACACACACACACACACTCGGTTGCTCAAGGCACCGAGCACAAAAGTCAAACTGACAGATTTCGTAATAGAAATAAAGTTAAGAAATTCTTTACAGCAATATATATTATTCCATTTTCATGGCACAATCCCCGTTAATTTATCCCCCGTCCCCGCCTAACACACTGACACACATGTATTTTGATCATGGCTATGTGACGTCATCAAAGTTGCCCAGTGCCTACGATTCCACAGTGATTTCTGCATTGCAACTGCACCATCACATTCGCTGTCATCTCAGAGATGTCACATGAACTGTTAATGCTTTATATGCACAGCGCTCTTCTATGTCATCGTTGTGGTCCTGCCATTGGACTATACGTAGATGGCTTGTATAGTCAGAAATAGTGATGCTTAGCCAGAGCTGGCGTAGATATACGAATTGTAACATATGAATACTGAACAAAGAATACAACAGAACATTTGCTTTTAAATCTTCTCAATTTCATTTTTTTTTTATTGGAAGTAGAAGATTAAGTCTCAGATCGACGCAGATTTGTTTGATCTGTAATTAAATACCCTACCGTAAAGAACAGACATTGAGATTAAAGCTGGAGTATACCTGTGAATTGCAGCTTAAGGAATTGAACATAGAATGGAAGGATGATTCTGCATTCATATGTTTATGTCTTTTGTTTAAAAGACAGTTTCAACTTAAATAAAAGAAGATTGTTTTAATATTTAATTAACATCGGCAGTACAGCTGTAAAGAATTGGTTTCTTTATGAGATTCTGTATTCACCATGGGATCAAATTTTGTTTATCAATATCAGGTTATAGTAAATTTAGGAAGGTCTTTACTGTTAAGCTCCCTTTGATTGGTTTTGTTTTGAGTTTACAGTAGAGGAGAGTACCAATCGTTGTTAAGTGCTTACATTTTGATCAACCCTAGAATAATATTCTCTGTTTATAATTAGGTAACAATTTTAACCTGGGTCGAGTTAGGAAATGTGTGTAAATTGTCTTGCCGCCTGGGTCAGGATTTAAACCCAGAAAGTAATAGATTAGGCAGTCAAATAACAGACAGGACATGGATCGTGCTCGATCTTGGCTGTGTGAGGGATTGAAATTACTGTTGAACGCATTTGATCAGGACGGCAAACAGAAAAACGATGAGAAAACTAAAGAGAAGAAAGAATAGTTAGAGCATGATGTAAATAACCTACTTTATATTATAGTAAACGCCACTATGTGTTCCAGTTATTTATAACATCAGAACTTGCCAAATGTTTCAATACCCTCCTTTTTTAAAAAATGACATTGATGCAGTCACATATCAAATATAAGAAAAGGCACTGCATTTTTATTTATTTGGGGAGGGAGAGGGGGAGGGGGTGAAAGGGGTGGGGAAAAAGGGAAGGGGATTGTTTGGATGCGACCTGTAACAAACCCCATCATTTCGTTACCTAGTCATGGTTGGGCATTGATCAAATTATAAGGCCCATCATTTGCCGGGCGATAGTTGAGAATGAATGTATGCGTGCCTGAGCCATGAAGTACGCGGCTGTAGGGAGGCAAGGCATACTCCTCCCGCCGCTAAACATGGACAGGTGCTATTAAAAATTTAATTATTCCTATTTGTAATTTCACTTCAAGTTTTTTTTCTCCATGCTCACGTCTAGGCGCACGGAAATTTTAACAGTAAAATAACAAAGGCCTCGAGCCCATTTTTCTTTTCTTTTAGCACTTCTTTTAAGTTGCTCTTTTAGGACATCTTTGTGATGCTGACATGGAGATGATGACAACCTCTGCCGTGGCCCGACGTGCTCACAAGAAAATGGCCGAGATAGTCTTAATCAGAAAGACTGAAAGGCCTACAAAAACTTAACCTTAACCTTAATCCATCTTTTCGGTTTGGTATACCTCATGTTCAGTTAAAGAGGGATATTGCCATTTGTGAAAACAAATATCACGGAAAAAAAAGAAAGAATTTTTTTTTATTGATATACTAGTACTGATTTAGACATCACAAGTTGAATCTTTGTACATACATATCTATACTTTGCTGCACAGTATACTATTTTCATCATAATCATTTAACTCTTCATATTTATGCATTCCTTATTGCTGCAGAATCAGTTTTAGAAGGCATTGAGCTGGTTTATAGCCGGCTCATTATGGGAGCACCCCAGTTTATTACTTCCGATTGTAAAGGCATTGCTGTTTATTTACCAGTTTCTTATATGTGGAAATTACAGTTTATGAGTGGTTGGTAAGGAAAGAATCGTAATTTATTAATGGCTCTTTGTATGCAAATTACAATTTATCATTGGTTGATCAGAGGAGAATCGTAACTTATATATTAACGGCTCTGTGTACGAGTATGAACATAATTTGAAAGTAATGTTGCAATTTCGGAAAAAAAATATAGTTGGTTCAGAAAAGCCGCTTTGATACACTGAGCCGGGAAACTGTCAGGAAAAAAATATCTGAAATATAACAGTATAGCGGGTTCTTTTGCATTCTAGCAAACGAATTGTTGTTACATAACAATATTATAGTATTATAATAAACATCAGCAGGCGGCCGTAAATCATATGGCGCTCCTATAATGTAAGCACATCTCTCTGGTTCCAATCAATGAGGACGGTTTAAGCGAAAAGATCATTGCAAGCTGCCAGGTCAAACCACCGATATGGCCCACCGAGTGATTGAAATCTGTCATGACCCCGGAAATGGCTTCCCTACAATCATGGCTGATGATCTCTTTAGGGTCTCACTCGTAATGACTGTAATAGGCAGCGCTAGAGAGTCTCTGTAATTTCCAGTCATGAAGAAGAGAAAGTTGAGTGCACCTTTAGATATTTATTCCCACTTATTATACTTATTTGTGTGTGTATCTGTGTGTGCGTGTGTGTGCGTGTGTGTGAGTGTGTTTGTGTGCCCGTGCACATAGTATATGTGTGTCCTTGCGTATGTGTAAAATTTTAACGGAGGAAAAACTAGTCGGAATTGTGATTTTTTCCCCTTTCTGTCTCTTTCTTCTTTTTGTCTTTCTTTCTTTCTCTCTTTTTTGATCTCTTTTTCCCTCCTTCCTATTGTCTTGTTTCTTCTTTTCCTTTTTAAAAAATTAAGCTCAGAGAATATATATATACATACATACATATATA
>JBCEWB010074401.1:0-25078 GCA_039654565.1 Peronia peronii | reverse complement strand
ACCTTGAAAGGGTCCAGAATCGGAGATTTTTTGGTCTTCCCCCCCCCCCCCCCCCCGCAAAGTCTTCAAATGTTTCTCCTAATTTTATTATGTTTCCTTCGTTGTACTGGAGACACGTTTCCAGATAGTAATGGTATCCATAATAATTATTACAACTAGGGCTTGATCTAGTTCGTCGTCCAAATTCCCTCGATTTCTGCATTGGGCGGAGGCCGTTAAGTGCCAGTTTCGTGACTTAATGATTGTGATTAGCCATACTTTTCCACCAGTAGGCAGTGAACTACGTACACGGGTTTAACTCTTGGGACAACTTCAGAACTTGGCCATCTCAAGAGATGGTACATAATTTATGTACTTAATCACTGAAGTACATGTAACTATAATTTCTAAAGAGGCTCGTATGTTGATTGGCGTAAAATAAGTGATATGCAGACTGGTGATACATAAACTGTTACCCTTTAATGAGCAACGCGTTTCATTCATCTTTAAAAGACAAGTATTAAAAAATGAAAGAAATGAGTTTAAAGTATATTTTACTTCAGCTCTTGAAGTCTGTGAATACTTTGAGGAGTAGCAGGCTCGATAGAGTACCACTTTCCAAACAATAAAATATTTTTTTTTTAAATTAAAAAACCGACGCTTTGGTAATTTTTTTTTTTTTTTTAGACACGGGCAAAATTGAAAACACTGAAGGAAAACACCACATTGGTATAAAGTTATAAACTTTTGGGTGAAAAATAAAACAAAACGAAACAAAACAAAACAGACTTGTGTCTTCGAATCGATCTACTCTATCCCTTCCAATGTCTTACCTTTATTTATTACCAATGATACTTAATGTCTTATCTTGCCGTTCTTTATCTCAGACGTTCTATCTCGATGATGAACTAGGCCCGTGCTTTCCTCAGAGATACTGTTTGCTTGAAAGAAAAAAAAAAAGTCTTCCTGATTTCGAGTGATGGTACCTTCTTAAGGCATATCTGTGTCACAAGTCCTACAATATATTCAGCACTTTTCCTTCTTTATGTCCATCTATTGCACACGGCTTGCTGTCTCAGATCGTGTCTGGTTTTTTTTCTGGTGCCATAGGAACCACTGGTGAAGATGCTGAAAGCGGTACTTTGTATTCTTGCCTGTTTTGTCAGCGGCGCCCAAGTGAGTGGAATAGTTTGTTGCTGTTGTTGTCATAATTACACCTTTATTTGCATTTTTCTCAGTGCTGTAGACATAATTGATGGGATGAGTTTTAAACAAAAATTGTATCTTAGCAATGCATCTCTTGTGAAGTATTTTATTTAGCAAAATCATTATAACAGCAAACAAGGTATTACACAAGCACATACGGGAAAAAAAATTATCGATCCATATCTAGAGGAAATGATTTCCAAAATCTTGATCTTTGTAAAGTTCTGAGGCTGAGATTTCAGTTTAATGTCTGGCCGTAATCTCATGAATGCTTTGCCCTTTGGCTAGACTCTATTCACCAGATCTTGAAATAACATTTTAAATGAACTCTGAAGCTACTTACTAAATGTCTCACCTTCAGCAGTAGAAATGGAAAACTCGGCAAAATTAATAAATGATGAAAAAAAAAAAACCCAGAGGAAAAAGTAGTATTAGGTACTGAAGAACTCACCAGAAGGGGCCTCAAGGACCTCAGGTGGAGATAAAGGACAAGAGAGAAAAAAGAATGATTCTGTTCAAAGTTTATGAAAATGTGTAAAATCTGATCTATTTCTGTGTCCAGGCTGCAATCGGCACCACGTGTAAAACGGATTCTGACTGTGCCTCTACTGAGTGCTGTCAGATTCCTAACCCTCCACTTGCCCAATATGGCATTTCCACAACGCCCCTGTCTCTGAGAACAGGTTAGTGGGATTCATATCTTTTATCATATAATTGAATAGTGCGTCCACAAAAAGTCGGTATGCTCAACGTACAGGACTTTGTTTGGCAAGATATCGTCATCTGATTGTTTTGTTTTTTTTAATTTTTCTTTTCCGGTCTTTAATTTATAGCTCTATATTCTTTAATTTCTAACTACCAAATCGAACATTGCCTAGCGCCTTCTGCCTTGTTCTTGTGGCTCTTTGCATGTTTCATATCAAAAGCAAAATTACAAACTAATAAAAAAAAACTTCTTTTAAAAACTCATTTACTGCTCTCTTCTATTTCTTCCTGAATCTCAGGATAAGATTCTATTTTTATGTATCGCCCCCTTTATCTCCCTGTCTCTCTCTATTTCTCTTTTGCACAGACTTCTTTCTAGTCTTTATTTCTGTTATGCTATTGTAATGTCAAGCTGTTCTTCAATAATTGTCAGTTTGTCCCTCAGTGCATCATCATTATTTTGTTATTTCTCTTCTCTCCAAGCTTTTCATTATCAAAGTTATATGGGCGTTTGTGTGTCAGTGTATTCGCCTCTGTTCAACAGCCAATTCAATCTTTTCATTACTGCATCGTTCTTGTTCCATAATAATACTCAATCCTTTTGCCTTCATCACTACTAGCTCTATCTCAGGCCCAGGATACCATATGTACATTAACATTACTCTACTGCGTTTGCCTCAGGCACCTGTGAGAGGCTGCTATACCAGGGAGAGTGGTGTGACCTCAACAAGAT
The DNA here is from genome assembly GCA_039654565.1 of Peronia peronii. Classification (NCBI taxonomy): domain Eukaryota; kingdom Metazoa; phylum Mollusca; class Gastropoda; order Systellommatophora; family Onchidiidae; genus Peronia; species Peronia peronii. Next base: position 22,455 of record JBCEWB010074401.1, on the reverse strand, counting down.
CAGGATTGGTTACTGCGGCTGCAGGGTCGGCACCACCTGTGTCTCCAGTGACGCTTTCACTGTGGGCAAACGCGGGCAGATGGAGGCTGCAGAAGCCCTGGGCATCAAGCGAGAATATTTCTATGAGTCTCGTTGCCAGTAAACATCCTCTTCGCTAATGACACGGCGATCACTAAACGCCGAAGTATCACTGCATAATACTGAACGAGACTGGATTTGAGGCAAAATGGCTTTCACGTATTTAAATAATTGGCAAATAAGACAGAAGTGTATTTCAGCAATACCTTGACGCATTGTCACTGTATGAAGTCAAAGACACTTTTCCATGAAAAAAACAAACAAACAAACAAACAAACAAAAAAGAAGTGGATAGGTATCGTGCGTGCCAGGGCCGATGACAAGAGCATAGGTAAAGAAAAAAAAAAGTTTCACTACATTATACATAGTGCAGGCGAAATAAATTTGTAGTAGTTCGCAAATGCAAGGACGTGACCCGGGGGGGGGGGGGGAGGGAGGGGGAGTGGAGGGGAAGGAGAAGGAGGAGTTCCCCGGCACGTTATGTAATTGTATGATACAATACATTTTTTACTACGCACGCCCGGTGAGCAACGCGATACCTACCGCAGCCTTCATCATCACGCTCAGAACGATACCTATTGGCGACTCCTCTAAAAAGGAAAAAAGGAAAAAAACAAAAAACAAAAAACTTGACCTTGAATACATACATTGCCTTACTTCTCTTTCGTGACTTTGGCATTTAAGACAATTTGGTTTCAAAGGTCAATGGATGCTTATGTGAAATAGATGTATGATCAGATAACAAATAAATCTCTGAATGCACATATTATTTGTACCTCCGTAGCTCGTGGCTATGTACTCCCATATTCAAATAACCCCGAAAAACAAGAACTTAAACAATAATGGCATATACGTGAATGAATAAAACTTTTCAAAATCTTTACGACTATTTCCTTGGGTGAGGGAACTCTGAGAGCAAGAATGAGAGAACCATATAAATGAAGACAGGTCATAATGACAAATATAAATTGGACAAGTAGAAATGAAAAAAGATAAAGATGAGCCAAGTTTGAGGGATGTCTGGCTTTTGTGCTGAAGGATGAATGATCTTATAACCCCTCAGAGGATGCATCATAAGCATTTGAGTGCTATTGGCCAAACATTCCAACTGGTCTCAGATGCCAACCATGATTTACAAGAGATAGTGTTGCAAACCTTATAAAATATAAAGAGATCTGGAAATTATGTGCGATAAAGATTTAAATTTGCCTAGGCTTTCTCAGACTGTTTTAGAATTTGGATTATAGTTGACATGTGTCACAATCGTGTTTTTTATGACTTCTCCACTGCAAAAATAAGGTCACCCAAAATGCTGATGAAGAATAAATACTGAGAACTCTGTTTCTGAGAAATTAATTCTACAGATTACTGTAAAAGTTGAATACCATTCTCTTTAGCACACCATATTCATCCTAGAAATGTCAAGGGACCCATTTGCTTTAAGTCTTCATATTCTTTAAACATGAATTAATTTCCAAAAATTTCCAACAATGATTTCAATGAAAAAATACTGATGTGTCTTGCCTTATGTTTTAATTTAGGCCTAAACTGACTTTTTTTAAACATGATCAAACATCATGTAGAAACAATGGCACTTCAACACTTTTGTCTCACACTTCTAGAGTTAACTCTAGACCTGCGAATCAGCCATGGGCAAGCAAATTCTCCACGATGAGCTGCCGGCTGTCAATCTGGAAGGCCAGCACTAGTGGTTAGTTTTGTTTTGACTAATGACCAATGACGCTACCCAGCCTTCTAAATGACAAAATGTAGGCCTACATTGGACCTCTGACTGACCGCATGCTTCCTCAAATCCCTCCCCCAACTTCATCCCTTCTTTGCACATAATACCTGAAACTAGTCATTGGTAAAGGGACTGTGTCAGTTTCATAACAGTGTCAAATTTGTCACCCCCTACACACAGACTATTCTTTAACACATTCATCCACAACCTAGTGTAACTCCATGGACCAAGCCATCTCATAAAGGAATGTATTGACCTTCATGTTATAGTATCTATGTGTAACCTATAGGCTATCACCCCTCTGGCCACAAGAATTTTTATCTTTCTTTTTAGATCAGACAGGCTAGCGTTCGACTTCCCATTACTACAAAGAAACATGCACAACTGGTCTAATGATGGCATAGATTGAGAGCACAAGTGAGCTATGTGATATGTAAACAAACAGATCTATGGGCTGCTTCAGCTTTCGTTGCTGCTTAATTGTAAGCACTTTTGACTCTCGACAATTTGATTGCTGATCAGTGCAAAGCTTATTGAGTGGACCATGTAGTCCGGGGGGGGGGGGGTTCTTTTTAATCAAAAAGGAAAAAACAAAGATTACTTGATATTCTCCTCCCGCATCTTTGTTTATGTTGGACTACTGACTTCAAAGTCCTTTGAAAGGATTTGAATAGGCCAATAGCCTTTGATTTCTGTTCTTCCATTCTGTCTAATAGGAGTTTACCACTGAGTAGTACCGGCTTTCTCATACTCCTACTACTATTTCCATTGAATGATGAAAGATCGTCGAATGAGCTATGGCTATGCCTGTCATAATGACAATCTGACAATAAACCTTTTAAGTTGCGGCAGCTTGGGGAGAAATATTGAGTACTGCTAGTCAGTATAAATACTACTATTGCACAATTAAGTAGAAAGTCACTTTGTGTATAAATATGGGCTGCGCACATTATAAGTTATTACAGGGCTACAGTCACCAATGTTTCAAGGAAGGCAGATGGAGTGGTGGTCATTCAGTATCTGACTTACCTTCTTGTCCTCTGGGTCCTCTTTGGTCAGTCTCTGCTCAGCACTGCTCAGCCAGATTTCAAAGTCTGATTTCTCCTCTGTGAAACTTTTGTAGACAGGCAAAGTCATGGAAACTTCATGTTTCTTGCTCTCAATGTCTCTTTGTATTGCCAGCCAGCGGATCTGTGACCAAAAAAAAGGTTAAACAATAAATGCTGGTTCTTTCCATGAACCAATTTTAACAAGGAATGATGTTTTATCAGTTGTTATAGAATATCTGAGAATAACATGAATTCATGCTACAATGGTGGAAAAAATAATGTATTTTGAAAAATTGAGAGAGACAGTTTTGAAATGGATGTTCTTTCAATCCTCTAGTACCATTCTCTGATTTTCATGACTACGAATGCTCTGAAGTTCCTGAGTTTGAACTTTGACCTTGCCAAGGCTGATATGTTCAATGGTTTCAAAGAGGTGCCATTCTCCAGTTATGACAAATCAAAACAATAAGACAATATAACACCATTATGAAGCTTCCCTAAATTCACTGTTAACTCAAACATTCCAAAACTGAACAGGACAATTGGGTTATTTTACTAAAAGACTAATATTGATATCCACATACAATAAATTTCTTGCAAGATTGCAAAAGTAAAGTCAAAATAACTATGTCTGTCATATCTTCACTCTAGAAGTATCCAGCTGCTGATATCATTAAAGATTCGGTATCATAATTTGTATTGGAATTTTTTTCCATGCAGCACACAGTGCAGTCTACATCCTCCAATAAGGCATGTATTGTCACTTCTTGTAAAGGAATATTAAATTAAAACATTGAAAACCTCACATTCTAGCATTTTCTGTTAATATTCTAAAGGTTAAAGTGTATCTTATAACCGATGGGGACAACTCAAAAATGAACATTTTACCTTCAGCTCCTGGAGTTTGTTGCTGACCCTAGCGTGAGTAACTGGATCACGACTAGTCTCAGCTGCCAGTAACAATTCCTCCCCTTGCAATGTCACATTGTTGATCTCCTTCACCAGTTTGGCTTTTTCCTTCTCAATGATCTGTTACATTACAACAAGAAAGCATTTACACTTATATGCCAAATCGAAAACGACTAAAAAATATCTGGCTTGTATGATGCAATTAAAGAGGTGCTGGCACAAAAAGAATAGGGCAAACAATTCTGGTATGTGATGATTCTTGAGATTTCCTGGCACAGTGATTTAAACTAAGAGGGAATATATAAGAGACATCTAAATGCACGTGTTTCAGGAAAAGACTAAACACAGCTGCCCACTGAACAAAAAATAATTTAGATGAATTAAAATAGAAGTGTAAACATGGACCTTCCTGCTCCAATATGACAGATGGAACAAAGCAACATATGAATTGGTATCAAGAAGTTCCTGGATTCCCTACAAGCTCTTTTCACATGTGCACACAGCTAGAAGATGAATAAACACCTGTATACTGATTCCATTTCGTGATCCAATTCTGTTAGTTGCCTAGCTGATACTTCAAGTATTTTACTGAGCGACCTTAACAGCTCATTGTGGTATTTCGAGATCAGTCATATGGTTGAGGAAACATCACTCACATGTGGCTCTGTTTATATGGTGTGACATGTCTGAATACTTATTATTCGGCAAAACTTGTCCGTCATGAGCAGAGCATGTACACAAACTGATCTCTGAGTGAAAATTCCTGTTATGTGATCAATTTTGAAATATCCAACTGCGATTTTGTTTTGAGTTCGAAATGGATGTCAATTTGGAGTAAACATCAAATTTTGTGTCAGACTCGGTAATACAGCTGCTCTGAGGAAGGCACTGCTAACACTGCTGCGTGCCTAGCTGCATGTTTTGAGAGGTGTTCACACTTCAAGAGGGGCAGGACTTCACATGAGGATGACGACAGGTGTAGTATGAAATGCAGTATTTGAGACTAAGGTATTTGCACAATTACAAGGGTGACATGTGGTGTTCTGCCTTCTGTCATATGCCAGCTGTTACTATACATCTACCACAGGGTGTGTACAATAATGTGCCTGATATCCGTCACATTTTTCGTATTAAAAAAATAGAAATAAATGGGGGTTGCTACATGTCAATAAGCTGTGCACTGCAGCATCAATTCATCTATTTAATACCTTTCATCCTGCCTTAGTGGTGTATATCTTGGCAGCAACTGAAGTACTTTTTTTTTCTTTCAGTAGTCATTCAGATATGCATTATCAATGATTTATATCACTTCACTCTCCTAACAGACTAAACAAAAGGAAAATGTTCCAGGGACAGTTGTCTCTTACAAATTATCATAATTTTGTTGCACATTGAACAACCTTGTTGATAGGCATAAAGTTTTTTAAAAAATGACAATAACTTTTGAATAACTGAAATAAAAAAAAAATTCTTGACATCTAAAAACATAAATTGGCCAGTAAATGAAAATATTTACAACTACAAATTTGAATTGAGAGATTATTTTCCGCCATGAATTCCCTATCCATGATAACAACATTAGACAATTGTAAAAAAATGAGGAAATCAAATGCCAGCAGATCCTATTTACCTGCACAGTTTCCTCTAGCCCATTGTTGTAATCCTCCTCCACTAAGTGACCTCCTGTGGCTACTTTGGCTTCAAAGACATCCATTTGTTTATTCAATTCATCATACACTTGGGTAAATTCCTCTCCGCCTTCCACTTTGGGGCGGGGAGTGGGGCTGCCAGGGGAGGTAAAACTGGCTTGGGTTAGAGTTCTTGTCTCTGCCACAGTTGGACTCTCTGGGGGTAGACTGGCCTGTCGTTCCTGCCAATGAAAAAAAAAAAGAGAATAATACATAGACAGATATATTGATATACCAGGCAGAGAAATCTTACATCTCATGTTCAGATTCCTACAAAGACAAATTAATGTAAGACAAACTTTATCTGTCCTCAAAAGGAATTTCCATTCACAATTGATAAGAGATAGTATACATGTGAGACATATTAACTCTCACTTTTAGACAAAAATATGAGAACAAACCACTCAAAAAAAAACAAACAACTATATACAAACACTACAAGTGGGAGGCGTTATGATCATGCAACAGTTCTATTTAGAATTTGCTAAATGCAAGTAATTACATCAACGATACCAAATGATGACATGCAAATTGGGAATAGCAACTCCAAGAAAAAATCAGAGCAATATCATATGATACATAACTTATAATAAATAGAGATTATCTTTCCATAATTTATAACTAAGTACACAGATACACCTCCACCTAGGACAAATTTTAATCTGCTGACTATACCCTGACAAACACTGTAACCTGAAACACATATCCGCTTAGCACTGATTTTTTACGATTAGCATTAATTTTTAGTATTTACCCTACTTAGTAGTGACTGTATGATGTATCCTTTGAATGCACTAATTCCTACACCAGTTCGTAGTAAATGTATGGTGTATCCTTCAAGAGAATTAATTCATCCACCACTTCAGAGAATCTTTGTGAATCCCAAAGCCACCATAGACAAAACCATGGAAACTGTGTAAGGAGTAGTGAAATGGCCTACTACAGATGACACTAATCACTTAAAGACAGAAATGATGCAAAACAGCAAAGTTTCATAAATACACAAAGCCAGCTGTGCTATCAATAGGAAAAATTTATGCACAGGACATGATGTGGGATTAAGACAAATACATAAACAAAAGGGTCAGCAATGTCAGTTTGGTGCCACAAAACAAAATGTTTGTTCGATTGTTCATACAAACACATATCTGGAAATAAACAAATTTGGATAAACAAACTATCAACAGATACACCCCCCTCCCCCCCTTCCTTCTCTTCCCCTCTCCCTTCCTCCCCCTCCCTTTTTTATAAGGAAAAAAAAAAATAAGGCAACAAATAATTATAAATGAACATGCAACTATCTCACAAACTTTCCCAAAACAGAATTTACATACTCATAAAATCTAATACTATGCTATGATAGTATTTTGTGAATACTTATTGCCTTTCTGATAAATGACAGAATAATATATAGTTATAGAAAAATCCAGTGACAATTTATCTCCTCGCCTGAAATTGCTCTCAAGGATTTCTTTCAGACATTGTACAGGGTTTTGAAAGTTAGATGTTACGACTTTTTTTTTCATAAGCATATTAAGTAAGAGCCATTGCAAGCATCCTCATCAAACATATCTGAGTGAAATGAGAGAATGACTACAAAACAAGACCACCTGAATTTTTGATAATTTAGTATCTTCCTTCAAATCTCTAGTTCAAATAGTTGCCTCTGGTCCATGCAAAAACAAAACTGTAATTCTGTCTTTAAAAAGATTGCATTTTTTCTCACAGCTGGAATCTTGTGTCAAGATCTTTGACAGCAAAGTTCTCAGACTTAAGTCTGTTTCCAATCTTTATAAGTAGATAAGTTTGCAGTACATGAATATTGCTATAATATGTTCCCATGAAGGTGTAATATTTCATATTCTGCAATGATAACAGGCTAGGATGAAACCATAAAATGTTACTTCTACTGAAATCACAAATAAGGGATCCAAAGCAACTAGAATTAAACCATTCATTACACCAGTATTGCTTTCACTTTCTTAAATTGTTTTATCTTTTGTTCTTTTATTCTTTGTTTAATGAGTGAAGTAGAAAATTATTAAAAAATACAACTGGTTCCCAGTGAAGGAGCACAATTATATAATATATTGTCAAGATTTAATTGTGCAGTTAGTCTCATCAAATATCTATAAGAATGATATATAATTACACAAAATCCTGACAATCATGAAAAAAAAGCACCAACATGAAATAAGATGTGCCAGAAAAATCTCGGGAAAAAAATAAAAAAAAGGGAGGGGAAAAACATACTTGACAACTTTCATTGCATTTGGAGGATGCCACTTCAAATATCAACATTTCAGCACAAATGCAACAAATTCAAATCCTTACCCTGATTTTCTCAGCAAGTTCCTCCCATCTCTGATTGATATGTGACAGTTCAGGTTCCACCATGCGGTTATAGCCATCACTTTTGGCCATCAGTTCAATGGCTTGGTCTCTAATCTCATCCACTTGACTGCGCAAATCATTCATTTGTTTCTGCATTGTCTGTACAAACAACAAAACGACATTTGAAAGCAACATTTACAAAGAAGGAACTGAAAGCAAAAAATATGACATAGCAAGTATCACATATAAGATATAAATACAATAACTGCTTGGTGTTCCAAGAAGATCTGTCCGACAGCTAATAATTTTCAAATGAAAAAATATCTTTGAACACATTTTTTCTCCAAAGAACCTGTGAATACTTTTCAAGATTTCAAAAACAAATGAAGCGAGAAATATTTCTATTAAACTCAAATAAATCTGCACATGCATGCCTGATATCCACTTATAATGACAGGCACTTAGAAGAAAACTAAAAATTTTCAGCATTTATCAGGTTTCTTCAGAGCGCCATAAAATCAATGAAAAGGTGTAAAGTGACACAAGAAAATGGAAAAGCATAGTCACCAAGAATTGATGTTTGTTTTTTTTTCCTTCCAATAATTGTCTGTTTCTATACTGTCTGAAAACACATATAAGAATAACTCAAAATGAAGGCCTTTGCATATATTACCAGGAAATAGCCTCTATCTTTTTTTCTTTTAACTGCCTCCGAGTGGTCTGGGTTTGACAATGTAAAATCATCCGGTCCTCACCTTGATAGTTTCCCGATGTGGGGTCAGCCTCTGCTGTGACTCAGACAGGCGACTATGAGCACCAACAATGGTCTCAGCTCGCCCCAGCCACTCTTTGATTTTGAGAATCTGAGTCTGGAAGTCCACAAACTGAGTCTCCATGTTCAGCGTTTCTTCCTGAAATGTAAAAACAGTAGAAGCTTATGAGAATGTCTTTTTTGTATAAAAGATGGCAAAATAACAGGTTTTAGATCTCACAGATTCAGCTGAAACAAACCAAGGATATAGATGTAAATTGTCAGAAACAGAAGAGTGGCATGAGAAAAGCAATTTTTTTGCAGGTGTCTCCTAATACTTGCTGGAATTTCAGTTAGAGACCACTAGATGTAGCAGTATTAATAATAAAAAATAAACAGTAGAGCACAATAGCCTACAGCATGTTCACATGGTTATTTCTTCTCAGCAGAAATCAATGGGATTTGTCGGTAGTTGTTTTTCAGACGGTCATGCCACCAATGAGAGTTTGTGTAATTAGTTTAGCTTAAACTGTAATAATAGTTTCCTTTACTTGGCGGCATGAAATAATACAAACAATGAACTCACTCTGAATCTCCATGTGGCCAGAGGTAAAGCCACATACGAACTGAGATCAGATTGTACAATGGCACAAAATATAGGAGTTGTTTTCAATTTTCCCTTTATAACCCATGTGAAAAATGATTACAGCCAAACTCCTTAAATGCTATTATGATGAACAGTATTCATTTATGCTATTGCAGCCACCAGGTGGTGCTTGAGCTTGACATATATTCTCTTTCAGATACTGATTATAGCAAACTCTTTTTATAGGAAACAGTGCATGATAAAGAAGTGAATTGCTCTTGTATCATGAAGGGGGAAAAGCGACCCCCTCCTCTCTTTTTGCCTTGTTCAATACTATTAATAAAATAACATGTTGCACACAAATGACCTATTTTGTATTAACTGTTCATAGCATGGTGTGGTGTACAATAGAAACAAAGAAGCTGGGTGCCTTATCATGTGACAACTCACAGTACTAAAGAACCGAAGTTTTCACTGAGAAAAACAAGACAAAACAAATACCATTACCTGGACTTTGGACTTTCTCCGGGCCAGTCTCTGTGACAATTCATGCATCTCCTGGCTGAGTCGATAGGCTTGTTCTCTGGACTCAGATACATCCACCTCATCTGACAGATCCTGTAGCTGGTGGATAAGGTCATGGATGGAGGTCAGGACTGGTTCTCTCTGCACAACTTCTTCCTGAGTAGCCTAGTCAAAGTGGAAAGTAACACATTACTGAGAAACACTAGATGCTGGGCAAAACATAAATGTTCAACAAGGTGAAATCATTGATCAGATGTCTGTCTGAGTGAGTCATAAGTTGCTGGATTCAAATAGAGAAATCAGCAGTTCAATATGATGGAGGTGGTATGATACCGATGTTCTTATCTTGCCTAAACTGGAAGAACATCCATCCTTGAATAAGTATTTCAGGATGTTGTGAGGTGAAGATGTAGATGTATGTGCTAAAATGTTCATTTCTGCTGATTTTTCTCTTGACTTTACTTGATCTCTTCACTTTGCAATATCTTTACTACATCAAGCTAGCTAAAAACTTTTTTCACATATTGTGAATGTGTATGAATTAAGGTTTTATGCCATGGTAATAATACATTTCTGTGAAAAATGACTCATTTTGACTGGCTGCAGGACATTTTCACCATATCAGCTTTTAGAAGAGCATGATATGTAACATTAAAGCACTGTTGAATATTAGAAGCCCTATATAAAGACTATTTGTATCAAAAGAACATTGGTCACCAGTAAAAGCCTGTCCTTGTAATCATTTCTATAGACAAAGTATTCTGAATTTAATTTACATTCAGTCTCACTGAGTTCTATTATGTCTGAATTATTGGGTTGTAGAAAATTAACGGAAAAAGTCAACCAGCATCAAGGAAGCTGTTGAACTAGTAAGACAAACTACATCCGAGTGGACATTTCATTATGGATGTTTAGATTAGTCTAGCTGACATTACTGCCCGTATTGAGTACCGATTTCCAGAATTCTGGGCGAGCAATTATTCCAAAGTGAAATGTGGATGTTCAAATCTGAGGTTTTCAGTTTTATATAAAGGTCAGCTTCTGAAGTTTTTCATCAATTTCATTTGCTGTCCTGAAAGGCTCAGAATGTCAAGATTCATTTCCATTATTAAATTACACAAAAACAAAGTTTTTGACTAAGTCTAGTTTTAGCAGTTTTGATCATCATGAGCCATCTATGGGTGCCTGAAAGACTTAGCAGACAAAACTAATTTACAAAGTTCTGAATTTTACATCTTTATAAATGAGACGCGACACGATGAAAAACTGAGGCAGCCACAGAAATCACGTATTTTTTCAACGATGAATGAATTTTTAACACTTTTTTTTTTTTCTCCATAGAACCCTTCTATGTCAATCTAAATATGCATTTCAGAGTTAAATTTGCTGAAATAGATTGCGTATAAGCCTAAAAATTGCAATTAAGTGGCAGGGCCTAGTAAGGGATAATAAGAATTAACAAAAGTGATTGGTCATTTTCTCACTAAATTCAGCCGCAGCAAACAGGTCGCCCCCATTGTCTTCAATTGCCAAAATCTCAACTTCTACTTATGGTAGATCAAACATTTTTTCACACACAGAAAGAGAAATCAATAATCTTCACAGTGATACTAATAACTCCATATGCTCAAATTTTACGAGAGCCTGATTTCATTGTGTTGCATTTCAAATACAAAGTGATATATGCAAACAATATTTTTTGCGCTCTTCTAGATTTTTCATCATAAGATATTACTGACTTATTCTCTGAAAAAAATTGTAACTATCTGAAAGACTAAATGGAATTTGAAATCATCAAGAAAGTCAGATCAGGGTCAATGTAAATGAGCTAAAAAATCCATACCACCATAAAGTTGTATTCTTCCTCCAAGTTCCTCTTCTCTCCTTTCTCCTCTCTCTCATCCAGTTTACGATTAGTAGCAATGATAAATTCACTGGCTGAGAAAAGCTCTTTTCTAAGTTTTTTGGATAACTTGAGAGACTTCTCTAAGTTGGCTTTGTTCTGTTTAATCTGTGGAGGTTTCAGAATGAACAGAACATAAGTAGCAAACATTGCTGTGACAAATTGGTCATCAAATTCTAATCATTCAGCCAAAAATTCCACGCATTTATATATATATAAAATGACTATCTTTATGAATCCACATATGGAAACTGGAAAAGACATTGAGCTTGACATTGCATAGACCACATCAAAACAAAAGGATGAGTTGTGAATGTTTTTCAGACAAAAATGAAAAAAAAGTCAATCACTAAAATAAAATCAGTTATTGCCATTGAGTTTCAACATTTTAACATTCTATTTTCAAAATTTAAAGAACTGAGTTTTGGTGATAGACAATAAGGCATTCCTCTGTTTACAGGTCCATTTTCTATTTGATCATACCAACAAAAAAACAAAAGCAAAAAAAATGTGATATGATAAATCTGATATCTGATTTATGGTTATACAAATTTCCCATATATATGCTCATGCAAGAAATAAAATATTTTTTCATACAGTGAAAAAAAATGGGTGCGACTACTCTATTGTACAGAAACCCAGCAGCCACTAGAATACAAACTACTAAAACTATCCAACAAGCAGCAAGCACTTGATATTTTTGTTCTTAATCAACTTAATGAATGAAGTCGAGTAAGAAAATGTGGAAAGGACATTAGAAAACTCTTCTCAACCACACTATTAATCTCTTGCCATAGCATATCAATAGCACTGTGTGAACTTTCTGTATGTGTGTTTTTCTTTCTTTAATAAAGTCAGTGAATATCTTTATTGCATTCTATGCATTCCTGTGCTGGTGGTAGAGCAGGAAACACATTCCTACTCATCTGTGACTAGATCAAAACTGTTTATGTGAAAACCAGCTGAATAATCAACATTAGTACTTAAGTGGGAATATGCAAGCAAATGCATGCTCTAGAGAGTTAGAGAAGATGAAAATTAACAGTTCACTCCAGACCACTAGTCAACTTTAGATTTTCATCATTTTGGGACATCATGACCGTGTAAAGTTTAACAGTCACACTGTTCCCAATATTCCCTACAGGACAAAACAAAACAAAGGAAGAAATCTACAATTCTCCTAATCAAATCACATTACAAAACAAATTCCACTGTCTGAATTGTTACTAGAGATGCCCAATCATGCACGATGAACTCTTCAATAAAGAATATTTTCATGTCTTTAATGATGTTGAAGAAAACCTAAAGTACAAAGAGTAAGTACTGTTATGTTTTATAGATATTCTATATATATCACACTGCTTATATACATGAGGATCCTACGTTGAAATGATAATGGCATAGAAATTCTCTCTAAATATTGGTATTTAACTTTTTTTGTCTTATTTGTTTAAGACAAGAAACTTCTTCAACAGTTGGATGAACTGATGAAGCAAACTTCAGTTAAGATAATATCTCAGAGTGATCCTATATGAACATGGAAAATGTCGAAAATTATTTATAATAAACTTTTTACATCACTAGGCCATATAAGCTATCTTCTCCTTCCCAGAATATTTTGAAAAAGATGATACTGTGTTTTTATTACCTAAGTGCAAGAAGAGATGATATGGGACAGACAGGAAGAGAAAATTATTATGCAGTTATGAGAGCTACAGAAAAAATGCAGGATAAAGAATTGAATGAAGTCTGCTAGAAACATACCTCAGGCAGTATTAACATATTCAATGATGAGACTTGGCAAAAGACTTAAAAATCATGCCCAGACCACATCAACTGATCACTGACAAAGCATCTTTTAAAAAAACCACATCTATCAAAAACGGAAAATGCTAATAAACAGAATTCGACACAAAACTGAAATCACTGAAAAAAAACGAAACAAGTTTTTCTCACTCTTATCACTAAAAGCAAATACATGTACACAAATAAATACAATAACAGCAAGACAAAATGAAAAAGGTGTGCAAAAAGAAACAAACAGTACTGCCTGAGCCAGTGGCTTGCAGTTTTAGTACAGTTTCTTGCACTGCAAGAAAGTAAAGTACCTGCGCCCCCAGTTCATTATACAGTTGCTTAATGGCATCCAGTTGTTTGCTCAATGAGTCTGGAAAGTCAACCTGCTTGCGTTCCACAATCTGACGACCTGTTTTAAGAACTGTTTCCACCTCAGGCTTCAACTCGCTCATAGTTTTGTAGAATTTCTGTTAAAATTTCAGTCAGGGAAGTGAGAGAAACGAAGACCACAGTCGATGCTAGTGTGGCAGTTCATGAATATATTAAAATATGCATGATACGCCGTGACATTGAGAAAAACATATCTTAGTGTTCTGAGCATGAATATTGGTAACTGAATGACCATCTGAATTTGAGTTTTGGTTTAATAAAGACCTTTCTATTTCTGTGTCTTTCTATTTTCTCCACAAATTTTAGCAGTTTCACTAGACAATTACCCAATAAATATTGTTTGGCTATCTTTTTGGAAAAAAATGTCTGCCGAGTTGGAAAATAAGTTAAGCTATTGTGTCATTTTCTAATACAGTTAACAGTGCAGAATGTCATAATAATGTGAATGAAAATATCAACAATTTTACATGGCTAATTCACTTATAGTTTCACACTACTGTGCAGAGATACACTGCTGACGAACAACTTCTGACAAAACTGTGAAGGGATCATTTGGTGGATTTTCATCTGTTGTTTTCTCAGAATTCTCATGAAAACCAGTATCGCACAGTAACAGAACATGGCAATGTATCTATTTGTGCTAATGAGTGTGTGTGACAGTCAATCTTAATTCAATTTTGTTATAACTTTACACTAGCAAAATACGCTTCATAATATACATGATGTACAAGAATAGTTGACTATGTTGCTATGCAAAAATTAATCACTACACTAAAGGGTAATCAGTACTACAGGTAATAATGAGAATAATAAAATATTATATATCACTGCAGATAGTTGACTATAACAATACACTGACACCATACATGTCTGCTAAATCTTTTCAAACCTTAAAACAAACAGTTTGTTATACCGAGTTAAAATGTGGTAAACAAGGTTAAATACAGTGGTTTCTGCCTAAGAACCCACCGCCTGAGAGCCCGGTCCACAAAGAACCTGTCTCTGCAATGAAATGGAATTTTTTTGTTATAATTTACTCCTATGAGAACCCGCTCCCAAATAAAAAATCTGCCTAAGTGCCCGGTGTCAGGCCAAGACACGCAAGTACTTATGGTGTAATTTCACATCATATTGTCCACTTGAAAGAAACACCCAGTGCTAGATGTGCAGTATAATGGGGACAGGGGTGGAGGGAACAGGTAGACAAAAAAGAGTGGAAGTGATGGTTGATGTATGACTGCATAATCAGGCCTCATTGTGGACCAACCCTTATGCATTTCTTTCTTTTGACAACACATGAGACAGCACATGTGATTGTCTCTGTGTAAAAGGTAGTGTAAGTTTAGCCTCCTGACTGGTTAGCTGTTTTGCTACTTCAGTCAGTCTGTAAACACTCGAGTCACTCGTGGCACATGCGATTATCCATAGGAAATCACAGCAATATCGTGTTTTCACTCATCAATAATGCTGTTATGTGAAACTCACCCGATGTCTAAACACTGGGCAGTATTGATTATTGATGTAATTATATGCTAAGAAAGATCAGGAATTGTTAGATCTAACTACAACACACACACCTGGAAGAGCGCTGTACTTATTCGCATAGATATATCTTTGACCAACGCAACGATCAACTAATTGTAGTAGTGAAGACAATGTGTGAACACAAGGGTTGCATATCTTTTCAATCCACCTAAGAATCTACCTGCCTATAAGAGTCTGCTTTTTTTGGCTCCTGTCGACCAGGTTCTTAGACGGAGACCACTGTATTATTTTCATTTCTTGTTTACCAAATAAAACAAATGAGGGAAGAAAGTCACACTTTGTATGAATTCTGTGTGGCTCTATTGCAATTTTTTTTTTTTGGCTAATAAATACACAACAACAAAATAAAAAAAAAAAAAACAGCTCTGTTTTGCAGTCGGTACATTTTAGCACGTATGTTACTGAAAAGATTGATATTTCACCACAATGAGTTGCTGTGAGTTTTGTATCAGCAAAAAAAAATCTATTTATGTGTTAAAAAATGGAAGTCAATGTCTCAACTTATTACTGTCATCAAAATTAATGAACATCAAGAACTTACTTTTCTGTGCTTCTGTATATTCTCATAACATTTAATGCACCATCAATGCTTCACAGGTTGAAGAAGCATGAATATTTATGTAATAAAAATCAATCATTCCTTCTAATGTATTTCCTTTTTCCTGGAATGTCCTTCTTTTTTAAAGAATTAATATTTAATTCTCAGGACTGAATAGTAGGATCCCTAATTACTAATCTTCTATTCAATAAAAACTTTACAAGGTTATTCTGTCTTGCTAAATTCCTCATGCCCCTTTCTCTTTCCAGTTTTCTTTCAAAAAGCATAAGAAGTATGATGATATAATGATATGGTTGATGAGGATAAAGTGAAAAAATATGTATTTAAGTGGTTGGATTTAAAGATTCTGATGGGGAAGATGTTAGTTTTATGGAGGATTTTGGTCAGCAACTCAGGAAATGACTGTGAACATCAAAAGCTACAGGAGCACAAATATAGGCATATGAAAAGTACACAATACATTTAAAGCTTTTATATTTGTATGATCCATAGTACTGCAACTAAATAAGAAGCTAAACATTGTATCTGATAGAAAAATGGAGATGTAATTAACTCAAACCAATACAATGAAGAAAACTACAATGATAAAAGGCATGGAAACGTGATATAATCAAGCATATCAATGAAATACATCTAGCAATCTTTTCTTTTGGTGCAATAGCCATCTTTTGATTTCATAGTTTTCTCTCAACTCTGAGAGTGGTGCGAGCATGCACTAGGCTTCCCATGGCTGCAGACAACTGTACATGCACCATTTCAAAGAATTTTGACCACAAGCTTCATGAAAGCTAAGCCACTTTGCATTCTGCTAATGATTATATAGTGAGAACTGATTTTCTGAGATGAATGGAGGAAAACAAATTATAAAACACATTCATAATGTGAATTATGAGATGAAATTTGTTCAATAATTACATAACAAAAACCATACAGCAACCAGTGATCTGTGAGCAGTTCCTTTTACAGGTATCACTGTCAGCCTTTATTTCAAAACAACTACCCAGTAAGTAGAACTAAATAAATACTGATGATGAAGAAGTAAAAAAAAATACTTTTCCCTAATATATAATATGTTAGCAGGTTCAAAGGTGTTTTCCTGGGGGCTACTCAACTTTAATATTAGCAAAAAACATGAAACAGAATCCAGCCTTATTCTTTCTATATGAACTAACCCTCTACACAATGTGGGTTAGGCTTGGAAAAAAAGATGACAATAACGAACATCCAAGTAAAAGTAAATGGTACGTCTGTTAATGCCTTCTCACCATACAGTTGTCATGTCGCTCCTGGATAGCTTCAGGGTCATCGCTAGGCACCTCCAGAAGATGGACAGTACCCTGAATAGCACCAAGTTCTCGCCAGACATGAGTCATCTTGGGCTCAAAGTCAGCTGGGCGCTGGAATTTCCGGAATTTCACCATGACTTCAGCAAAGTGTTTCTGGTGTAAGACAACCATAGACTGAGCAGTTTAAAATACAAGCCAATCTAAACAGTGATGTATAAGCTGTAAATGCACTTGTATCTTACAACTGTGACTGGATTTTGTACATCAGTAAATATTACAACTAAATTTGTTTGTGCAATGAAACTTTAAGTGTGACTTCATTACTTAAAGGCACTAAGGGTAGCTGAAAAACATGTTTGAAAAACATTGTCATAGAAAAGCCAATTAAAGATGAATAGAAATTCAAGGAAGATAATCAAAATGTGCTGTGCCAACCAGCATTGACATGTGGTTACTTTTAATTACAGCCATGAAATGTCCAATTTTGATGTAGTTATTGTGCTGACACTTATATGGACAAAATATCAACAATATTAGAAATTTCAACAGCCTAGGAGTTACAGTGCTGATAATAATTCATCTCTCAATCAATAAATGTTATGAAAATTGGAGTATACTTCGAAACATGAAAAACAAGAAGATACTGATAATTACTTGTGACTGGATCTACAAACAGTATAAATGATTAAACTATACTTTGAAACATGACAAAAATGTTCCACAATTGTTCAAGACCTTTAACAGCTGAGTCTGTTGCTCTAGTCTAGCTGATGCTTCCATCTTTCCTTGTTGTTTGTATTCCTGGACGTTTCTCTCCAGCTCCTCCAGTAATTCCTCTTGTTGTTTGAATTCTAACTGTAATGTCTGAGGATGGGAAACAAGAAAATAAATCATACTTCATTCAACAGCCAAGAATAGGTATAAACTATTTCACATCCCAGTAAATGAAGAATGTAAATAAGGAATAAACTAAACTAAACAAATAAAAAGAAAAATACAAGAGGAAAATCAGAAAAAGAAAAATGTGACTCAAATTTACATTATCGGTAAACACTTGTCTTGCGCTAGCTATATCATTGTTATAATTCTATTCCATCCTAGTCACCATTTTGCTATGTTCTTGTGTCATTCAGAAGTTCCATGAGGAATTTATAAACATTATCTATGATCACAGTTGCATCTAGCCTTCATTTTTCATGCCATTTCACGTCCGGTTTAAAGTCTGATGTGTCTTGTTTCAAGCTGTATCAAACTTTATTCCATTTTTATGAGTCATTATACTGTATAGAACTTTTTATATTTACAGCAAAGTATAAGCATAAATTCCAAATGAATTGTCAACCATGTTTTCACAGATGAAGAAAATGAAATACGGAGAGATTGATCACAGTCCATTTATTAATCTGATAAGCAATTTTTATTGTGCATTTTACTTATTTTTGGAATAGAATCAATCATTAGATCTACACGCAGGCATAAAACACAGAGACAAAAAGGTTTTATTTAGTCACAAAGCACTTGCTCATACTTTTTTTTATTTTTTTCTGATTAATCTTAAATGAAATGGTTGGAAGATTATTTTGTTTTGTTTTCCTCTTATGCCATTAAGCAGTAAGGGAGAAGAAGTCTTTCTTGAGCCAAATGGGTGATCTAAGACAAAGAGCTAGTATCTTCTTCAAACGTTTTCTACTCTATTTAACCATCTTATCATGGGTCACTCTCTACCAGTGAAGATGAATCCTTTATAGACAAGGCTCTCCATTAGAAAAGAATTGCTTGAAACATGGAATAGAGCAAAGCATAAAAACATTGGCTTTATAAAGAAATGTTTACTGAGGACAAAGAAAGAAATTACCTCATGCTCCTGAGGTACATCTCCTGCCAACATATCAGCATCCAGTCTGTTTTGTAGCAACTGTGACACATCGCCCATCCACTGGGACATCTCCAGCATCTGGCGCTCTATTGTCTGGGCTCGCTGGATGGAACATTCCAGGCGCTGAATCTTGCCACGGGCCTGTGGAGGCAAGATGGCAACATTGGTATAGACTGATTGTTGTTCGACCACATGAAATGAATCCACATCAAACTTTTCAAAGCATAGACAAGTTGGTGTTAGTGGAAAGGGAAACATGTGTACTTGACTCTTTTATGCAGATGTTGATGTTCAAAGTCACCAATTCATTTCATCCTGTTGCATGTGATGTTTGATAAACAAAAGAGAAGTATGGTCTTGCTTTCAACTAACTCTTTTGAAATGTTTGTCCCACACTGTTCTGTTATACTGAATTAATCAGTGATTCAAAACATCAAGGAAAATAAACATCACTGATGATTGTTATTCTTTCTTACTAGTAAATACAAATTTATACTAACAGTGCAGAAATTTGCAAACTCCACACTTCCAGTGACACCTGTGTTTCAGCTTACCTTCTTTGATAATGCAAAATAATGACCACTGTCATTTTAATATTTATACATAGCTAAAACTTATAACCCTTTGAATTTTATTAATCAAATGAGCCAGAGAGACTGACATAAGAAAGCAAAAAGGAACAATCAGTTTAGTGAACATGACGTTTGTTTTAACACAGATAGAAATCAAATGAGTCACTAAATATCTACTCACATCACTCTCTAGCTTTTCATATTTACGCAGAAAATCTTCCAGTTCTTTTCGAGCAATATCCACCATGATGGAATTGTCCACGAGATAGCCTGTCAAGTCCTGAATGTGACGTTTGTTCTCGGTTGAATGTTCTGCTAGGTACGTCTCCAGATCCTGATAGATAGAGATACATACACCTCTAGTTGATATTCTAGCTTATAAATGCTTTCCCCAACCTTCCCTGCCTCAAATTTATTATTATCAGCAATATGAATGAATATGTCCACAGATATGAAAATGGAAAGATTTCCAAACTTCACAAATATCAGAGGGTTTTTTCAGACAGATCCTGCTAGAAGTAATAGACAGACATTTGACTGATGATCTGGCTGAAATTGCCAAATGCATCTTCAAACCTTTCCTGCCCTTATTTCTCTGCTGCAAAGATCAATAGACATGTCTAAGACATAAAAAGAAAAGATATTCAACCTTTCAGGAGTTTGATACTGATTTCTGGGATGGAAAAGATCAATGAGTACTGCAGAAAGATGTCTCCTTTCAATCACTTTGTCTCCAGATCATCACTAATTGGGCATTCCCTCTTTCTCATAAACAAGGGAGATTAATAATTCTTCAATGATCCCGGGGAATAATTCTCTTGCTGTAATATTACATCAGTTCAAAGAAAAGTAAGTTATCCCCCTAGTATGTCTCCTGATTCAATCATTCAAGGCCCAAGTCCAATAGTTTACAATTTTTACTGATCAATCACAGAGCAGATATAAACTCACATTCAGTTCCTCTGAGATGTCTTCAGCATCAGAACTAGATGTGGAGGACTTTCTCACTTTTCTTTCCAGTGTATGCAGATAGCCATGTTCAATCTGAAGGCAAACCACACAAGTAAAGTAATACTTTTTGTAGCATTTACCAATCATTTACAAATCTTATGAAAATTGCTGGTGAAGACATTATTTCCAGTCTAACGTCATGTCAAGTTTTTGTCTTTATCCTTCCTTTTTTTAACCTAGAATTTACATAAAAAATAACATAACACTGGTATATCTGAAAAAAAAATGTAATAAAATATAAAATAAAATATAAACCAAAAAAAAATTGTTGAAAATTATTTCCTAGTTCTTAAAAAAATATACAATTCAATATTATATTCATTTTCTGACTCTCTAGCTACCATAATGACAATAATAACTGGATTACGATGGAAGTTTAGGATAAACACAAGTACAAAATTACTGACATCCTGCATTTTTGTAATGGACATTGGGGCAAGTAACTCACATCTAACAGTCGTCTCAACTCTGCCCATTTGGCATCCGCTGTCTGGTACAGTTTGTTATAGCGATCAATTCTGGCCTGTACATCATCCCACAGGGCTGTGAGACGCATCAAAAGCCTTGCAAGCTCCTGTAGAGGAGAAAATACAGAAGTTCACAGTTTTCACTATCTACTACGAACACAACAACATTTTTCCTCTGCTAATTTAAAAATATTATATCCAGAGCAAAAGCAGAAATATTATCTGGCTATGAAAATCATACCATCTAATTAATTTAATGTATCCATGTAGCTATACACTAATTTACAAAGAAAGATCTAACAGTGACATTTCATTTGCCTGTTTTGGTGTCTAAATGGCTTTCAAGTAAAGCAAATGCGGATCAGGAATTTCTGACAATTGTTCCTATTTCTAATCATTGTTACAGCAGTATGAACATGTAAATTAGCTTAATGTAATTATTTCAAGCAACAATATCAAAAGCTCAAAATAATGATGAAAAAAATAATTCACCTGCCCATTATTCACAATTTTTTCAAAATTCCATTATGTCAGTGGGCAACAATTAAAGTTGGTCATAAACACACTAAAAAATAAGAATTTTTTACTGCTTCGCTCACATATTACACAAGGATTTCAGTTGATGTGCATACAAACCTGAAGGGAACCAGATGGAGCATCAGATAGCATTGAATTGGCTTCTTCTGTTACATCACTGACATCTGACTCTTTGGCACTGATTTCTGACTTTAGACTCTAAAATAGAATATTTCATTAGATTTAACTCTCTCTCATTACACAGACTGATATTTTGTCTCCTTTCACCTCATACTGCACTTCTAGAAGCAATTCCCACAATTTTCCAATATTTATACTGTAAAATATCCCAGTGTTTCTAAACTCATTTGCCCACACCCACGTTCACACTTGCATTTGAAAATCTTTGACTGATTACCGAATAAATAAATTAGCCTGTCCACTCTCATAACCTTCGTGCAAGTAAGCATCTTTGCATAATCAATGTGGTACACTAATTTAAATAATGAAACCTATATCACTTTTTTTTCCTCATGGTTTTATTGATCTACCTGGATTTCATATTCTTTTACACATCCTTCTTTCTTATATTATAGAGAGTCTCACCAGGAGTAGCAGTATCTATCTATTATGTGACTGTCAGTTGCATCCATGAGTTATCAAGATAAAACTGAGAAACAGTAAGACAACTTCGATAGTTTTGTGTATCCGGGGACACTGTGGTACACATTTAAATTAATATGGGAAACAGAAAACCTTCACAACAAATCATTTATTTCTTATCCAAAATATATAATAATAATAATAATAATAATAAAGGGCATTTATATAGCGCCTCACCCCTGGAGGGCTCGAAGCGCTTTACAGCA
>JBCEWB010074390.1:0-13102 GCA_039654565.1 Peronia peronii | reverse complement strand
ATGCAGAACAAATCAATGCATGATGAAAGAAAGAAAGAAAAAAGAAGAGAAAGAATGAAAGACAGATAGAAAGAAAAAGGAAGAAAGAATAAAAGAAAGAGAGAAAAGGAAGAAAGACAGAACGAAAGAATGAAAGAAATATCCCACCATCAGAAATGATGGCATAGTATAGTGTTGCTGTAAGGTCATTCTCCGGAACTGGAGAAACATACAATAGTAGTGAACACCACTGTTTACCTAGCCAGTAAGTTAGACATGTTGGCTGCATCTGACGGTGTGGGCAAAGGGATCGGTAGAGATGATATAATCAGTCCCTGGCTGGAGGACAGAGCTGCCAGAAATCAATAGCTCTTATCCCTGAGACAGCGGAGATGGGCAATTGGCTACACCTGGCATTAGATATGGATGCTCTTTATAGGCACACAGTAACGAGATCTATCGACTGGACCTTCTACCTGGTGTTTTTGTTTTGTTGTTTTTCCTGAATGCATCCAATATTTTACCTACTCCAGGTATTGTGGTGTATGCTGATGAATTCAACAGGGATTGTCAATATGCTATTAAGGAAGGAAGGAGAGAAGAAACAAAGGAAGAGAGGAAGGGAGAAAGAATGAAAGAAAGCTGAAAAAGAAAGAAAAAGGAAAGAAAGAAAGAAGAAAATGATTATGGAGACAGTGGAGCTGGGCAACTGGCTACACCTGGCATTAATATGGGTGCACTTTACACTCACAGTAACAAAAAGGCAGTCCTGCCAACTCTAGCTTTCACCAGTGTGTCTAATGTCTCGTGTTTAATCAAACACTGGGCGCAGATAAGGTCCCAAGCACAGAACGGAGCTTGGGGACGCCAAACGATTGTGAATGAAAGAAAGAATGAAGGGACGAATGAGCAAAGAAAGTACTTCAAAAGAATGAAGGAAGGAGCCAAGGAAATATTTCATGGAAGGAAAGCAGAAGCGAAGGAGGGATTTCAAGAAAGGAAGGAAACGAAGGAAGGAAGAAAGAAAGGAAGGGAAGAAGGAAGGAAGGAAAGAAGGAAGGAAGGTTGTCATGATCATCTTTTCCCCCCAGATTTTTCATTCCACAAGTTTAGAGATAAAACAGTCAAAGTACAATGAGATTTCCCTCTTTTAGAGCATTTGCCAAAACCAAAAAATGTCCCCGGCGATGGGGGGTAATTTAGTCAGCGGCATCAATTTTATGGCAGGAAGTATTGGTCTGATTCGAACTGAGCTGGATCTTGCCAATGATTATAAACCTCACTTCTATCAACATGACACAAACATGCCACTCATAGGGCCGGATATCAATCTGTTTACCGGAAGGAATGTTTCAATCTCTAGCTTTCCATGACAAGCAAGTCGATGGACTTGAACAGAGAAATCGGGGGCTGAATGTGATGAAGCTGGCCTGCCTTCGATGTTTTTATATTGCATAAACTAAAAGAACATCCATCACTGAGTAAGAACATATTGCTCTTATGGGTATATTCTGGGTATATTAGGAGGCTGTGACGTGAATATTTAAACTATGTGCTAACATGTTCATTTTTGCCAAGTTTTTCCTGATTTCAACCGATGCTGCCCTTGTCTCTTCAATTTGCAATATCTTTGATTCAAAATTTTTCTTCACCACATGAAAGCCCATAAATAAAGGTTTCTACACGTGACAGAAAGAACTAAACTTGGTGGAAAATTGGCATACAACTGAGTTTGACCAACAGCCGATATATGCAGTAAAATGAAACATTGGCTGCCCTGAGGAAGAACCAAAAAGGCTAGAATTACAGAAAATCTGGCACATGTGTTACCATCAATTCTAACTTATTTAACCTGCATTTTTTGCTAATTATTTACGTCAATGCGTTGGCCTAGGTGTCAGTTACCAGTCCAGATGTCAAAATTCAAGACATTTCAGTAAAATGAAAATCTGGATATACTACAGTAAAATACATATTGTATAAAACACATTTTTCGTTTCAAGTCCACGGCTTGGATTATATTGGAAAGAAGTTGGAGGGATCAGAAATAAAAAGAGTGTTTTTTGGTGTTTTGTTTTGTTTTTTTTTTCCACCAAACTAGGAAGTTAAGACATGCCTGCTTCCAGTGCTTAGTGGTGCTAGAAATGTCAGCCCAAGAGTGCAAACAGTTTTCTTGGCCAGAATGATCGAGGCACACCAAGAAATTGAACAAGGTATCTGTGACTATTTACAGAAACATTGCGAATCTGATCGGTCCAGAACACTGGCGATTCTCCAGCTGATATCCTGTATATCAAGTCATGCTAACACACACTGGGGTTTCAATATGTTTCAGTACTCAAAAGTCAACAAGTAACACAGTATGTGTACATAGATTTATATCAAGCCATTCTAAAGAAGAGTTCACATTAAAAGTACTGAGATCTTCTGGAAACAACTATAAGCAGAATGTTTCAGAATTGATTTATAAATAAGAGAAGCACTATTGATCTGACAGAAATTATAAATTCGGAACACTGATGATTCTCCAAATGACAGCTTCACAAAGTTCATGAATGGGCCAATAGTATTTCTTGGCCTTGACCTGGAAAGGGTTAAACTTTAAACTAAGAAAGATTGGTGTGTATCGTGTGTATCAAGTCATTCTAAGGCAGTGTTCACATTAGAAATTGCTGCTGGTGTACAACTTCCTGCAGAATGTTTCAGTACTGGTAAGTCGACAAATCAACAGATAACTGAATCACTGTTGATCTGAAAGATTATTGAATACCGGTAACAATGTAGGCCGTAATTTGGTCAACTCTCCAAATGACAACTTCATGAACTGTAACAGTTTGGTAGCCAGGATGCTTGGCGGGCACGTTGAGACACGGATCAAAAGCAATTGAAGAACTGTAAAACCAGCTACAGAGGAAATGCAGATCTGAGAGTTCTTGAAATAAATTAGCCATTCTTCAATTGATAACCTAACGAAGTTCATGGATGATGAATTTCACAAACCATTTTCTTAGTTGTTGGCAAGTAAATGGTTAAATTAGGAAAAAAATAAAACGTATGTATACCATTCTCAAGCAGTGTTCACATGACAGTAGTTGCCAGCAGAATGTTTCAGCTATGATAAGTCAACAGATGACAGAAGCGTTACTAACCTGAAAGGTTTAGAGGAGATGCTCCAACTGAAAACTTCACAAAGTTCAGGTGTGCCAAATTTTACGAACTACATGTACATGTCTTTGAAATACTAAGGATTAAAGTAAAATAGATGAGAATAAGCTTAGCTGGAATATCAAGTCACTCTAAGATACGGTGTAGTGCTCACATTCGAATCTGTTACTGCTACAGCTAGCGGCAGAATGTTTTAGTACTAATTAAGTCGACAAATCAACAGATAGAATTACTACTGATTTTAGAAAGTACATGTGTAAATATAGCCCAAAATACTCTCCAGCTGATAACATCAAAACGTTCATCAAGGGAAACTGCACATAAACTTATGTTTTCTTGGCCCTTGGCAGGGAAAAGGTTAAAACTAAGAAAAATCAGTAGGCCTATACCTGCATATCATTATTATAAGGCAGTATTCACATGACCAATTGCTATCGGAACAGCTGCCCGCAAAATGTTTCAGTATTGATTAAATGAAGAAGCTTGCAATTAAAATCATTACAGATCTGACAGATTATCTTTGTGAGACAAGGAATGCTGGAGATTCTCCGAATGACAGCCTCATAAGTTCTAAGAAGGTAAACAGAACAGATCAAGCTACTTTCTCAGTCTTTAGCATAAAATGAGAAAGATCAGTTTAATTTGTATGACAAGTCATTTTCAGGCATTGTTCACATTAGAAACTGCTTATTGTAACCGTCAACAGCAGCCGGCTAAATGTTAAACAAGTTGCACCAAATAAATCAACAGATCACCAGGTGACTGAGTGACTAATCAGCTTTCAAATCAATGACTGAGACAAAGGTCAAGTGCAATGAGGAAAGTGCAAAGGAAAACAAATGCAATTTGGCAGTTAACGGTCAGTACAAATAAACAAAAAAATAAATAAATGGGATGTGGATGACAAGCTACTTTGCATGCAAATCAGTATCTCCACTTGTCGCTGTTCATCTGATGACCAGAAGTTGGGAAAGGAAACCATTTCTGTTTGATAAATGTCATACCAAACAGCTGTTCCCAAAACACATGAGAGTAAGCCTTGCAAGCTGGTCTAATACATATGCAATCTCACCACTGATGTGTGAACAGCTTGCCCAGGGGAACAAGAATAGCCAACTGAATCATTCTGTTTGATAGTTTCAACCTATCCCAATGTACTGTGGCAAAACATTTTTTTCTTGAAAACTATTTCGACAAATTGTGATGTAGTTTTGCAAATTCTCTTTCAATATGCATTGCACATAAAACACAGTCATATGATAATGAAATGCTGCAATAGGTTGTCCTTTAATATTGTGGGAAATTTCACTAGCTGAGAAAATCAAAGAGATCCAAGTGTGATAAATAAGGCATTTTGTCAAATTACACTAGTGTTGATACGCTTGACTGAAGCAATTTTGGGTACAAAAGTGGAATATCAACTAAAAAAATGGCAGGTTCATTTCCCACCATTTGTAACTTTCACCATTTCTTTTTTCTCCTTATAATTTTTCTTCACGTAGTGACTGATGATGAATGTCCTCCATTTACAGAGACAACTTCAGCAAGGTCTTTGCATAATACATGTATTTATGAAATATTTGCCAGGTTTCTTACAATAACTTTCATTAAAAACATTTTTTTTTCCATATCTTTAGCTGCATCTTTTCAACTGCTGGTACAAAATAATAATAATGAACAATTAAATGAACCTTTTCAGGAAGTCCTGCTGAACTCTTGAAAAGAAATTTGTTTATAACCACTGTGAAAATCCCCAGTTTAAATTGCTATAAGCTGCGTGTGTTATTCAGCAATACAAAGATGTTAAAGAAGATTGTAACACACTCATTGGAAGGATGCAGGAATGATAAAGGGGGTTCAAAGGCAATGCCTCTTGTGACTAATATCACAGCTTAACTTTGCACTGGCACACGAAATGTAAAAATCTGAACATATTTCATCTTAAGAATTTAAAATGCAAACAACATGAGAACAAAATAAAAGGAACCATGTCACATACATAAGCATGAACGTAATATGCTGTTTTCTTGGTGTAAGGTGGACTCTTGTAACTTTTAGTAAATAAAACAACAGTTTAGAAATAAAGAAAAAAAAACATGGTTGAAAATTACAAGTGTCTTGGTTATGTTTTTCTTTTTTTTTTTTCAATTTTGCAAGATTAGACAGAGTCTGACATGGATTCTGCAATATGCTTATAGAGCTGTTTTGTTAAGTTTTTCTTTTCCTTTTCACTTGAGTGGACTTGTTATAATAATATAACTATACATTCCTAGCCACTTGATTGGTTCTGTATGGATGGGGGGTATGTTTAGCTTGCTGACTGGTCAGATTTTACCACTGAATTTTTGGCAGTCTTACTAATTTTAAACACATGCTAATCTACACTTGAGTTGAGGCACTCTTGTGAAGTTATCCATTCCTTAACAAACCCATACATTTAAATTATAAATATCCGATCTACAATCATGCATTGTGAAGAAACTAATTCAACATTCTAAAGAAGCTAGACATTATTGGATAAATAATAAACTAAGAAAGGACATAATATGAAATATGTGACAAAAAAACAAAGAGATTTGTCCATTTGAATGGATGGATCTTCAACTGACATGAAAAAATCAAAGTCAAAACAACTAACTTTAGACAGTGGTCAAATGAGTTACATCCTCCTTAAATCTGTACTAGAGCTCATCTGCCCAAGATCCCTCTTTTTTAGGGTTAGACAGCCCTCTACCGAGGCTGAAAGGCCATATTAAATTATTTGTAAACAAATGAGCTCTCTTTTTTCGTCTCCAACTGACCAAGTTTTTTGGCATAGTTCATTATATCAGCTTGACAAATAATTGCTCACATTGACTTCCACTATACATACTGTTGAATTAAGGAAATATTTCCATTGTCTGTTATTGCTATGTTGAAGGAGGATACTAGATCTATGTCTCATGCATGCTGAGATTGTTTTATTATTTTATATAAATGTATCATTTTTATGTTCAACACATAATTTATGGGATGGGTTACAATAATCACCTGGACACAGGATAATGTTAATTTAAGACCAAAAAAAAAAAAAAGTGAGAAAGAAAGAAAAAGGCACTCATTTAAGCAACTGGTTCATTACTTGATCTGTAAATTGCACAAAAACCATTGATCTTGTGATAATGATGATTTCGGTCGTATAAATTTATGGCTATGGTCGATGAAAACCTGGCATGATGAAATTCAATTAGACTCTTATCCTGTCAATCTAAAATTATGTTGCTTAATGACAATTTCAGTTTGTCTCTAGATTTAGAAATATGGAGTGCTATTCCACACCCAAGTTTCAGATGGAGAATGTCATCTGTTTTTATACCAGAATCGCCCATGTGCAGTAGATGCTGTAAACTGTAGGGCCTACTATCACAGTCAACATGGTAAGCTATATTTATTTACCACTGGCAGATTAAATTGTGTCCAAAGATCTTCATGTAATGTGCAAATACTTTTTTATGCTGGTGCAAAACTTTACTTCAAGCGAACACTTTAAAAGACAGCTTAAACTGTTTGACAAGAAAATGAAAATATATATATATAAATAAATTAGTGAATGAAAGAGTAAGTGAGTGAACGAGTCATGAATGGCACTGAGCTCCAATTTGATAATGTGGGCTACTTGATATGGTAAGCTAAAATGATTGCTTAACACTGTTCCTCCCCCCTCCCCCAAAAGAAAACCAGTCCAGTCCTATTGTATTATATTATCTATACTTCATTTTACCAATGATCATTGCGTGAATCGATGTCAGTAGCAAACTATAGAAGGTCACTCACTGTTTCAACACTAGTTTCTGTCTCAGTCCATTGTTAGATCAAGATTCAATCTCGCCCGTATCAAAGCTGAAGTGAGGCTAGAACAGAGGACACCACACTTCTCAGATAACAACAACCCATTCGAAAAGAAACTCGTAAGTAAGGATGGGAGGGAAGGGCAGATAGGACAGGCTTACTTTGTGTTAATCCTTTTTTTTTTTTATATGATTTAGTTATAATCATAAACTGACTGCCGGGTTGTTGTAAACTGAGCATTTCGAAACCATTGCATTTTCAATCAATATTTTCTGCAAGGCCAGTATAACACAAAAAGGGATAGGGTTTAATTATAAACCCATTACAGGTGCAGTTACCTTTCCCATCGATCCTTTTTATTTAAAAATTTTAGATAAACACAAGAATACATAGAAAGGTGTGCATCATCACAATTTTTAGAAAGCCTGTCATAAAACTGTTGTCCACAGTCTACTTGTAACATGTAGGCCTATAGATATCAGATGTCTATGCTACAAAAGTTCTGAAACTCTGAGATGTAGTAATATCAGTGTTTAAAATCATAAACTCAGAGGGGCAGTTCAGTTAAGAAAGTTACAAACAGTAATCAAAACAAGAGTCAATGGCTGATACTCTTCTATGTCCACTTTTAAAAAACACTGTCAGTTTTCAGCTATTGGAATCATGTGGAAAGCTGAACCCACCGTACATTGCCGGTAATATTTCATTTTTTGGGAGATTACAAATCCACTTTTCAATCTTCAAGGTAATATTAAAATTAATCAGCAAAGATCAATGCCTTAATATTACAGAAATTGGACTGGAGGACAATCCCCTGTAGATGTATCTCAAATGCCTACCTTTTAGTTTTGTTTAAGAAGTGCTTACATTTCTATTGATTAATAGTATTTGACTTTCTGATCCGCAAATCTCTTTTGGAAACAGTTTATTTATACAAATTTGAATAGATTGCTCTTTACAATCAACTAACAACCAAATCTCGGGTCCATTCTACACTCAATCAGCTCTAGATCTAGTTTCAAAACTTGAGAGCATAATTTTCTATCTACACCCAAAACTCTACAATCAACTAGATCAAGCATCTGAAATTCAGATGCACAATTTTCTAGAGACAAAAGCTAGATTTAGCATTCGAAACTCTACAATCAACACCCAAATTTCAGGTGTGGAATTCTGTACAATCAAGTTCTATCTGCCAAGCACAGGACAAATAACAACAAGCCATGACCTTTGTATTTAGTGGTAACTGCAATCTTACAAAGGAAGCACTGGAAAGGGGCATTTAAATGTAGGCTTTTTTACAAATAACTTTGATACTAATGACACATGCTGAATTACAAAAATGCAGTTAAGATTTTTGATTTGATCAATTTCAAACTCATTTAAAAACACTGTCTGTTTTTTTCCTACTAGAGACAAGTCAAAAGAAGAAGGGCATATATCACCAGCGCTACACTGTGGTGCACCTTTGAGGTTTACTGTTTCGGTTTCACTAGTTTCAGTTCCCACTAAAGGCCAGTAGAGACAAGAGTATGAATGTGCAAGGTGAATGGTGATCAGATGTTGGACTAAACTGATTGCTCAGTCATAAAGACAAAGTGCCCGGACCTAGACACAGATGTTCAGAACAAGATCTAGTTCCATCTCTTGATCGAGTGCTAGATCTAGATCTGCACTGCCTTAATCAAAATCCAGTAGTGACAGTATCTGCAATCATTTGGCATGAAGGAAGGGAATCAGCATGAGTTTACGTTGAGACTGAGAGGTCAGAGAAAATTGTCTTCACTTACGAATATGAGCGATGTCTGCCCGTCATTTTGGATACTCCAGTGGCACTTGTAGTGAAAGGGTTGGTAAGTCGATTGATAGTTATTCGGCTAATGTCAAGTAGGTCTATAATGTGATCGCATCTTCCCTGTGTCAGATTAGGTATCCGCCATTTTGAAACAGTAATGATGGGCAGATAACTCCATCCAGCAACATAGGGTAGTCTAAATCATAACATACAGGAATAATCAATATCTCTCCGTTTTCATTGACCCGACTAAACGCTTCACAAGGTAAATGGCACTGATATGACATGTTATTAAAAAAAAGCAACCTTGTGCTGACTTTCGATTTCACAAAAAATAAAAAACAGAACAATGAGTAACAGATCTAATTCCAGATTTATTTTCTGATAATCCTGGTCTAACTAAATACAGTTACATGTTGTTGTATTGTGGTGGCCCATGCACTTACATGCAATAATTATTATGTAACAATGAATTACGGCGCAACCGCAACACAAATACTTTAAAACATCTATTGAAATACTTATTTAGATATGCAATAAAATAACAAGTATTCGACAATTTTCCTTAGTTTATAACTCAATTTATGACAAAGGGAAGTTGAACTTTTGCGGATTTTGTCGGTAGCAGAAAAGACCAATCGTTAACTTTTGTGGCGACAAGCGCGGATGTTGAAAAAAGATGGCTGGTGGTCTTGTAAACAAAATGGCTTAACAACTCAATATGCCGGTCCAGAGAAGGGACAAGCAACAATAAATGTTAATAGAAACTCATTTAGAACGATTTATACGTCGTTCCTGGTTAGTTTTTTAAAGTGTACAATGTAACTTATACTTGATGTCTATCTAGAATTAGATCTATATAGGTCTAGATCTATAATTATCTAGATCAGGCCTAGATTATTCTAGCCTAGAATCTAGCGTGTCGACTGTCATAACACTTGACAGTCATATGAATTGTGCTGCAAAGAGACTAATTTAGGTCTAGATCTAAATCTAGAGTTCTAATAATCTAGTCTCGCATATCAAGAAGAATGGGCAGATCATAGGCTTGATGTAGATAAATTCTGCTCAGATGTAGATCTAGACTACCTGGTCCTGAAGTCATACAGTCAGTATGAAACTGCTCTTTTTCCATCATATTTTTACTTTATCACTGAATTCTATATTAGCCCTACATTTCCACACCAGATCTAAATTCTAGATGTAGATATCTACCTGTAGGCCTATGGATAGGTCTACATCTAGATCTATGTGGTGATAGTGTGATACATGCAGTCAGACTGACAGTGAAACAAAACTTAACATATGAACAGAGATCTAGATCTCTGTGAATAAAATCTTATAAAATATCGGGGATCGCTATAGAAAGTGATTTCCCTATCTATTGGGATATCTGCAATTTGTAATGAATAGAATTACTAGTGTTATTAAAACATAAATGAAAAAGTGTTTGAGACGTGAGTGTGTGAGAGTACCAGACATTCTCTTACTCTCTCTTGCATCAAGAGTTGACCTACCGGTGTCTGACCATTAAAAAGGTGGTTTCGCAAAATGATCAAATTCCTTGTCAACCGATGTAACCAACTTTGCCCGTGTCCGACCACCCTTGCCTGAGTCCGACCACGACCTTGCCGATGTCTGACCAGTGGTTTTCAGCCGACCAGTTCTTCCTCTTGAACATTTCTTTTTTGTGCTGTTTTGGGTTTTTAGCATGCTGCTGATTATGATAAGTGATAATATGGATGACAAAATGACATTTTCACTATGTCAGTTTCCCAAAATAGAATGCCAACAATATGACCTGTAAGTTACTGTAACAGGAAGTTGGAAATAGATGAGCATTAACAATTTTTTTTTAAAATGATGGATCTTCACCTACGATCGATCAAAATGACTCTGTCAATGATCGGAGTCACTGTGGTCACTGATCTCATGTACAGGTAGACAGAAATGGACGCTCTAAAGGGATAACAGGTCGGCGGGCGTGAAAAAGTCATACAGTGGAATAAGGATGAGTTGATGCCGGTGGGGGAGTAAAGATATGATCGACTCATCCGTAGTTCGACTCATCCGTATCTAAAGACTGCAAAACTAAAAATAGGCACTACTTATTTGGAGTGACCTATTGTGGGGCATTATAATGGTTACTTCCCCTTATGCATTCTTTCGTCGAGCATAAAATTTGATCTCTTCGACTCTTTTTCAATAAATCTACCTAGCTTTTAGTTGAATTCTAACATGTTATCGACACCTGTTGTCATTGGCCGTTTAAGTTTCACTGTCATGTAAACTTCCAATGTCCACCACTCCCAACCCTGCCTCCTGAACATTCAGCTCAGCACAATCGCCACACATACTTCGTTGCCCTCCGACACTTTTACGCCTCCCTACCGCTTCATAGTGTAAAACACTGTACGTATTACGCTCTGTACTGTTACTAGTACTAGGCCTTTTTCAAGATGATAAACATTACATGCGAAACGAGTCTATCTGCAGGCAGGGCGGAGAGGGTGCAGTACCTCACTGTTCTCAGCTTGATCACAAAAGCTTAGTGAAATTCAAAAGTGTAAATAGGTCTAATCGGCCAAACCGCGAGTTATACAATAAGACAACGAGGAAGGATTTTTTGTTTTTACATCTCCTTGCCACCTGTTAGTCCGGCGAGCAAGTTCATCACGATGAGAAGAACAAAGGCTGGTTCCCAGGAGTCTGCTCGGGACACCGTCCATATGTGAATCGCTGTGGAGTCAGAGAATTCCCTACATCAAAGACGATCGCCGACACTACGTTTCCTATCATCTTACACGAATTTGCATCACACTTTCACAGCGGGGAGGGGGGTGTGCGTTGTTAGCTCGAAGCATCGGCGGTTAGATGGGGGAGATCGTGGATGAGATGTGAAAGGAGGAGGAGACATTGGCCAGTCGGCCACTGATCACATAGTCTGCGGGAGGGTGTTTAGTGAATCAGTTTGACATGTGTAGTTAACCTTAGTCGTGCTATTGCATGATGGGAGCATATGTAGAGAAGAAGTGCTGTACAAGTCGGGATTAGTTACATCGACTCAAGCGTTGCTTTTTCCTTAGATCCTATATAAGGATGGGGACAGGAGAAAAAGACTGACTCATTAGTGAATACGGATGAGTCGGCATCGATTCATCAGTTTGATTTTTAATAAAGTAAAGAAGCGCTGGGACCGGTTGGATGAAAAAAGTTAGACTCATCTGAAAGTCAACTCATCAGGGTTCGACTCACGTGTAGTCAATTGTATTTGCCATATGAGCAAATGAAAGTGAAAAGTGATCAGACTGGGGTTGTGGTTGGACACCAGTAGGTTGACTTTAGATCTAAATCTATGTATTGAATTTTATCACTTTTAATCATTTGTTTCTTGTAGTGAAACAAAACAATCAGTCATTGTCATTTTAGCATTTTAAATCTGACGATAATTTTTTTCCATGGTATACATGTAGTCACATGTATGAATTCAACATTTGTCTGGTTTGTTGACAAAAAAATGAATAAAATCATGCTGTGGTATAAAATAACCAAAGAAGATGAATAGAGTCTGTTGTTGTTTTCAGATATTGTTCAGAATGCCAGTCATGTCTCAGACACTGGGGTCCTCCCAAGGAAGCATTGAGGAGCGATTCTCACACTTGTTGCAACCCATCCGAGATCTGGCCAAAAACTGGGATGTTGATATCGCCCATTTCCTGGAAGAGTATCTGGAAGATGTAAATTATCACATCATTTCTAGTGATATAAATAGGGCAGTGATACCAGTTTGTTTAATTAATGTTCTTCATATTTTTTTTTTCCTTTTCTTTTTTTTGATGTACACTCTAACACGGTTAAAACAAAATTTGCAGGGAATGGAAATCATTTCATTCTGTCACTATTTTGTTGTATTCGAAGAGGCTAAATTGAAACAGGGATGTAAGTTTACTTATCGAATTACCTCCTCTGATTGAAGAATGCCCGCACGGTGACCTTATGTCTTAAGGCCACTTCATTTTCATTTTTGTTGTTCTTGTTGTTGTAGGTATGCATACATGTACATATAAAATGTGTGGTTATGGAGCTGTTATATATCTTTTGTGTTTTTTCGGCTTTTTTTTTTTTTTAAACTCTTCAAGATTGTAGACAAAGTGGAGTTTGGAATACCATACCTTGTGCAGATATCTGGCTTTTTCAGTAAACCTTCATCAACTTCACAAGTCTATGTCCTTTTGAACTGCAGCGATAAACCTGTTCTCCTACGTTTTAACATGTTTAGTTTCGATAAATTCATCATTGATTGCCAGCCTAGATCTAAAATAGCTTTATCGTCAA
>JBCEWB010074379.1:0-13103 GCA_039654565.1 Peronia peronii | reverse complement strand
GAGGGTAAGGGAAAAGGGGGAGGGGGGGGGGCAGAGACATAAGTAGACAAATCATTGCTGGAATCCACATCAGGCCAACTCTTTAAAATTTCGAGACCTTGCGAAGGAGATTGAAAACGCTATTTAGCATGTTTTAGTATTAATTATCAGTTTGAAGAAGCTGTTGCTACCAGGTGATCAAAATAGTCCCAATGGTTTTTTGTTACCAGGTGCTCTTGTAACTAAATAATCCAGGGTCCCTGAGTAAATCCTAAAGTTCACCCTAACTCTTACCCTACCCTAACTGTAACCCTAATCCTAATCCTAACCTTAACCATAACCCTAACTCTAACCTTCATCAAAGTTCCTTTGAAGCCACTTGGCCTGACGTAGACCTTCTTCCTTCTGGAGTCTAAAATCTAGATCTAGAATATACATGATCTAATCCAATGTCCCGGATCAAATCAAACGATGCAATTTGATAGAGCGAAGTGGAAAACTTAGTTGTTATAATCCACTGGGTCGATTTTGACAGCCCCGCCGGTCCCCAATAGTCAGTGCCTATTTTTTTTCTTATCTGGGATATAATTGATTACATCAAGTATGGACTAAATACCATAGGAGGAAAATGAAATGTTAAACCATAATAAGGAGGCACTTTAGTTATGACAATTTTTAACATAGTTCATACTGTAAATAAACGTGTAGGAAAAATAGATGGTAGCTTTCGAGTTCCACTGTCAGTACTTGAGGTGAACCATAGTAAAGAGAGCCAAATGCGGATAAGTATATCTGCGATGAGCTGGGTGTTAAGCTGGGTTGGTTTATTTTTTGAAGGCATATTGGCACAATGTGCCAAACATTGTAGCAATAACATTCAGGTTATAAAAATCTATGTACAGCTGTATTTTGTCATCAACGTCAATATGAAACTGGGAAGAAAATCATAATTTCTGTAGTTTGTTTACATCAGTACGAATATTTTTTTTTCTAAATTATAAGTTTCTTTTTCTTCTTCACAGATGGTTTTAAAATTGATTTTATCTGTAGTTTTTGTCAAATTGTGAACTTATATGATTGCTTTGTACACTGTACAAAAACAAAAAAGGTTCAAATCATCTGTGGGGAAGAAAAAGGAAAATATAAATTCTAAAAAAAAAAAAAATCTTGACGGCGATGATGTAGTCAACGGACAGAAGGGTCATGATCTCCTGTCACAGTCTCATGGCAGTAATTAATAGGTTTCAAAACCACGCCCATGTAAAGGTATGTGGTAAACAGCAAGAAGTACTCACCTAGATTGCACTCTCGTATTCGGCAGATACTGTCTCGCTGGTTCAGAAGAACATGCGTGTCTCCAATAACCTGCTTTGACAGTGCATCCAGTTCTGGGAGATAACTTTGTACCAAGCTCAGAGTCTGTGTGTCTGTGATAGATAGCCAGAGAAACAGACTGACGTATTACAAATTACTGTTATGGTATTGCAAGTGTGACAGAGAGACCTACTTACAACCATTTTCATAATGTTTGCTATAGCAAACAGATAGAGAGACCGACAAAACACCACCACCAACCACAGCAACACCCAAAAAACTGATTTTATACAGGCAGGCATCAGTAAGTGACAGACATACAGACAGGCAGTCAGACAACCATAATAATTGCAGATAAGCGGGCACAGCCTCTACCAGGTGTGACAAACTTCCATACTTTTATCACAGCGTCCCATCTGCAACAGACAGACAGACGGACAAAAGGACAGGCAGACAGACTCTTATTCATGTTACGAGCTCTGTATCAAACAGACAGACGTGCAACTGCGACAGATAAACATACACAGAGACAGACAAGACGAACAGACAGTCAGACCAGACAGACAAATAGACACAAAGATGAATCATTGTGACACATTAGTGATAGACAAACAGATGGTCAACCAGACAGGCAGGCAGATATATGGGTCAAATAAAAATACACAACAAAAAACTGGCATTCTAAATGTACGTATGGGTGCCTAGATAAACAGTAACAAAATTTGTATTTTTTCTGTAGCTTGAAGATCCTTACGTGTGGAATTCCTCATTACTATTAGTCTTATATTTTTGTTTTCATCTGGCCAGAGTTAACCAAAAGTGAGACCCCCACCTCTCTGAACGGACGCATCCAGTAGAACAGGATTGCCAGAATACTCGGCCACCTCGCCAGCGTCGTTGAAAGTGATATGGAGCTCGCCCAGGTATTTCCCGTAGGCAAAGTCTTGGACCACCAGCACTGTCTCCCCATGGATGTTGGTGACGACTTTGGGATACTTGTCCACTGGCTTGTCGTTGGAGGGTGGCTCACCTGTGAATGTGGACACTTATTAATTAATGGGAATGATGGCAATCACATAGCTATAAAGATGAGACACATGCAAGCATGCGTGGTAAACAAGGTGTCTGATACAATGGAGAGGAAAAAGAAGGGGGAAAAACAGCAGGAAAGAGATGGGGAAGAAAAAAAGAATAAGACGGACATTGGTGGCAGTTTTCGGATACTGTCTTGTCCATTGGATCGTCCTTGGAAGACGGCTCATCTGTGAATATATGAACAGAGACAGCCAGTGATGATGACAGGAAAGAAGATTAAACACACGCAGAGACTAAATAGGATGACAAAGAAAGCAAACGATGACAGTGACAAAATGGAAGAATACTAATTAGATAAAGAAGACAGAACGAAAAAAAAATTAATGAAGGAACGACAGGGAAAGTCAATAAAAAATTGAATAAACAATAAATAACTAAATAAATACATAATAAATATTTAAATAAATAGAAAAATAAAGAAAAGCTAAGTGAATAAATAGAAAAAAATAAATAAATAAGGAAAAAATGAAAAAAAAGGAAGAAAGAAAAAGAAAAATGAGAAAAGAAGGAAAGAAGAAAGAATAACAGAGAAAGAAAGAAAAGCCATAAAGAAAATGAAAGAAAGAAAGAGGAAAAAGACAGAGGAAAGAAAGAAAAAAGAGAGAAAGCAAGAAAGAAAGAAAGAAAGAGAGGAAAAACCAATGAAATAAGAGTATCTCATTGCTATAAAAAGTTTTAGAAAGACAGCAACAGTCGCTCTGGATCCGTATGTCAGTTGGTGTTACCTGTATATAAGAAAGTATTCGTATGACCGCCCACGATGAGATCAACTCCTTTAAGCTTCGTGGCCAGGTCAACGTCCACGTGGAAGCCAGCGTGACCCAGAGCGATGATCTTGTTCACCCCTTGAGCAGTTAGCTTGTCGACTTCGGCCTGGATAGAGCCCAGTTCTTGTGAGAATGTGATATTGCCTGGAGGTGAATTGAAATTGATTTTGCTTTAATTCCAGAAATGTCAATATAGGTCGTTATGCTCAAAAACTGGGCCATTATACTCGGCATCTGAACGGCTCTCCAAACTAATATACTCGGAATCTGAATGGCTCTTCAAACTGATATACTGGGCATTTGAATGGCTCTTCAAACTGATATACTCGGAATTTGAATGGCTCTTCAAACTGATATACTGGGCATTTGAATGGCTCTTCAAACTGAAATACTGGGCATTTGAATGGCTCTTCAAACTGATATACGGGGCATTTGAATGACTCTCCAAAATGATATACCAGGCATATGAATGGCTCTCCAAAATGACACATAATATATCAGAAACCGGGTACTTATTCTGCACTGCCACTTAGATATATGCTGTCATTTCTTGAGCTTGCCGAAACATCGCCATAGAAATAATGGCATTTGGACAGTTTCAACTTTTTCTTCTTCTTTCATCTCCTTCTTGTACCGGTGGGTGTCGCGGGGAGATACAGTCGTCTGTCGGCGGCAAGGCGAGTGGCCTGGAGGAGGGACATCCCATGGTTTCTGAGGCTGTCTGCCACACAGTCGCTTCAGCGTCGTCTAGGTCTTCCTCTGGCTCTCCAGTCCGAGTATCTGGTGTTATATGCCTGAAGAGCTGGTTGGTTTGGAGATAATCTTGTGAGGTGTCCGAACCACTTGATTCTCTTGTTCCCACCATGTCTCTTGTCACCTCATTTCTGATCTTGTCTCGTCTGGTCATGTTTACTACTTTTCTCAGGCATTTCATCTCGCAGGTGGTTAGTTTCCTCTCGAGGGTTTTTGTTAGAGACCATGTCTGGCATTAGTATGACAGAGTTGGCAGAAAAATGGCGTTGATGAGTTTCGCCTTGGTGCTCATGGGAATGTTGGAATGTTTCAGGAGAGGGACTAGTTGGAAGTTGACTGCGTTGGCTTTCTGGCATCTGGTTTCGATTTCTCCATCTAGTTTACCACTTTCATTGGAGGTGCTGCCCAGATATTTAAATTCACTGGCTGGCTTCATCTGGGTTCCATTGATGTCCATGTCCAGTTTCTCCGGTCTTCTACTGACGGTCATGACCTCCGTTTTGCTGACGCTGATCTTCATGTCATAGTCCTCGCACCTCGCATTGAGCTTATTTGTATGCTCTTGTAGCCGTGCCTTGTTCTTCATCATTGCCTGGTGTCGGCGAACATGAGTTCATTGAGTGCCTCAGGGTCTGGGCTGGCATCCATTGTAATCTGATCGATGTAGATCACGAAGAGCAGAGGGGAGAAAGTACAGCCTTGCCTAACCCCAGGTGTTATTGGGAGCCAGTCAGATGTTTCACTGGTGGTGTGGACTGCGCTCCTGCTGTTGGAGTATAGGGCTCCGATGTTGTCTAGCAGCTACCCCTTGAGGCCGTATTGCTTAAGGATCTTCAATAGCTTGTCTCTATTGATTCGGTCGAAGG
Organism: Peronia peronii; assembly: GCA_039654565.1. NCBI lineage: Eukaryota > Metazoa > Mollusca > Gastropoda > Systellommatophora > Onchidiidae > Peronia > Peronia peronii. Next base: position 8,329 of record JBCEWB010074379.1, on the reverse strand, counting down.
CTTTTTCTTGGTCTACAAATACTAGATGGTCGTATTCCATCGCCTTCTCACACAACTGACGGAGTGCAAAGAATGCATCGGTGCACATTCTTCCTTTTCTGAAGTCGAGCTGGGCGTAACTGAGGAGATGTTCTACTTTCGCTCAAGTGCGTTGCTGCAGGACCTTTGCGCATTGCATACATTTTCCCTACGTGGCTGAATGGTGACATGTCTCTGTATGTACTACAATCTTTCTTGCTGCCCTTCTTCTTCCTTATTGACAGCACTATAAGCTTCAGCTTATACTTTAAAAATTGGAGATCAAAGCACATGAACATGGCTACCGTATATCTTTTGTCAGCTACGTATCGGTCTTAGTGTCATTGCTCTTGAATTTAAAAAAAAGTATAGCAATATCTGTTTATGATTACACATTATGTTAAGGACTACATACTATGTCAATCAAAATCACAGACATCTTATTCATTTACTGCAGGTTTAAATTAATTACGTTGTAAAATTGGAATTGAATTTCTGTGTATAATGTAAAGATCTACATGTATTTGTCATAGAAATAACGTATTTGCCTTGCGGATCCGTATTTTTTTCTCCGTCACAGTGACTCCACAAATCAGCATGCCAGTAGTGATACCTTTTGCTGTTCATTTTTTTTTCAACCTTATCTTCTCATTGTTGATTTTTTTTGCCATTAGATTGCGTGGGACTTGAGGAATTCATTTACATAATGGACAGTTTCAATGTCGAGTTAGAGCCTCGTCATCAAATTTTGATATCTGCCAAACATTTCAAGTCTTTCTGTGAAAATTTAAAATGCTGAGAGTCACAGAAATTTAATTTAGATCTACTCTAAGAAAATTGTATTCAAAGTCTTCTTTCATTTGACAAGTAGATCTACTCAACATATCTACGGATACTTCTGAACGCTGTACAAATGACAACCTAACCGGGACTGGAGATATATGGGGTCTCGGATGTCGTGTAGCCGACAATGCCGATCTTTTCTCCTGCGACGTCGAGGGTTACAGACTTTTTTACAATGGATGCCAGGGCAGGTACTCGACTGAAGTCGACATTGCTGGACAGAATAGGAAAACTGGCGTTCCTGACCAGGGGTAACATCCCCTCCGGACCTTGGTCAAATTCGTGGTTACCCAGGCCCTGAAATGAGACAGGTCAACATAATATCCCGTAGTCATAATTGTATATGATAATAATAATAATAATGACAATAATAATAATAATAATAGAAAAAAAGAAAGAGAAAGAGAGAGAGAGAGAGAGAGAGAGAGAGAGAGAGAGAGAGAGAGAGAGCGCGCGAGAGAGAAAGCGCTATGAAAGCGCTTATCCATGATCAGTATATGATCTAAAAACTTTATAATCCATTAACCCCGACAAACCCAGTGGAGACACTCATATACGCTCTCAGCTACCTAGGAAGTATACAAGGCGGCTGTCGGTTAGGTGCTCAAATCCACTCATTGTAATGATATTTTTCACTATTGTCCGTTATCCATTTTAACCTTGATCGAATCAGGAAATGAATGAAAATTATCTTGCCCATGGAACACATTTGGTGTAGAACCAGGAAATTGTGGTCTCCAGTCCGATAGCCCAGCCATTAGCCCACGACTCTATGGGAAAATACTTAAGGTAGTACACATTCCCGCATGGGCATCAACAGCGGCCGTTTCTACTACAACCTCTACTAGGTTTACTGTTTTTTTTTCTACTACAAATATGTCTACAACTTCCATTATTAGCACATCCACAATAGATGTTACTTCCACTGTCTCTCCTCTACTCCTTTCCGTTTTACTACTGCTATTACTACTATTCCCTATCAATCTCCCTCCTTTCTCCTCCTACAAAAAACACAGCTGCTACATTTTGATGCCATCAGTGTTACTATCACGAACGCGACCTCTCCGAGGGCTACTACTTTTTATCGCAACTGCAATCGCCACCATTATTAAGACTATCTATTATTCTACAACTGTTAAGACCTATTATAGTTAAATATTCAGAGATAATTCATTCTCTTGGTATGGCACAATGGAAACATTTTCAAGGCAAATAGTTATTGACACCTCTGCTGGATGTACACTCCTTGCTTTTGGAGGGGCTTGTATCAGACATATGGGACTCACACAAAAAGAATGACAATATAAGAAATCTCCCTTACCATGGCATCGTATCCAACGAGATTCATGAAAGTGGCGGTGACACTTCCTCCAAATCTGTAAAACCACAGCGTGCCTTGATACTCATCCCCACCACTGAGCAGCAGCGTCTGGTCAGGATACTGTGCCCTTTTCTGAGTTACCTGGAAGTGGAAGGTGTGAGTAATACAAATAAAGGCTGATGTAATGAAAAAACTAAGAGTCAAAGAAAGTAAAGGACAGAATATTTGCTCATTCATTGAGCAGAACGAATTCATTATGATATCATGTGTGCATGAGGAAAAAGTCTTCGGAAGAACTTCTTTTGAACTGGAGTGAGCAAAACAATAATACTGGTCAAAGAGTAGTTCTTTCAATGCTGCTACTTTTAACGCTCGTAAGATAATTGTGTCAGAGGACGAGTGTTCTCTCAGAAAATATATTGATATGAGTAAAGTACCTCCCTCTCGATTATTGACATGGGAACAGAAACATTTGATTTTAAAATTTGTACTGTTTCGGAAATGGTTTTAATTTATTGTCTCATAAGACATGGTAGGCCCTATATGTAAAAAAATCCTTTAAGATATTTTTTTAAAAAAGTGCAGATCATTTTATTCAGCACAGAAAGCTCTGTAGGGAAAACACACTTTTCTCACGTGTATGAATTGCCGGCTTTTGGAACCTGTTCTCAGGCCATCACACATAATTAGTGAACTCTTTTCTCAAACGTTAGCATTTTCTATGTTATGGTCAGACTAGTGTATTTCGCCACTCATCCACTTGGTTTGAGCCTTATGATGCATTTTGATGTCATGCTGTGTCCCGCTGTTGAGTGACTGGCATGCTGTGAATGATTGCCGTGGTAACCATTATCTACTATGATATTACAATACTAGAACAAAGTCTCCTTGTGCCAACAACAATATAATGTCTTGATTTCGCTTTTGCATATCATTTTTTTCACTCTATTTCATTTTAATTAGTCTACTCCGTTTTATCTCTGCTTATCCACCTTAGCCCATTTTGTTCTTTCATATCTTCATAATCATCACCATTGTCGGACATTTTTTTTCTGTGGTAAAAACGTTAGATGAAACACCGAGCTCAAGATTGTTGCATACATAATTGCTCTTTTTCATAACATCCTCCAATCACCTCTTTAAATAGATTCGTTGCCTGTCTTTTAGAATTGTTCCTTGTGGACTCCCATTCTCAGGCATGTCTATTGGCACCGCGTCCTGGCTTTCTCAGTACATTCCCTATCCAGTCACCGTTTCAAACTGCTGGTTTCTTTCTTTGTAAACCATCTCTTTGGTCCCTTCATCTGGATTTTCGAAAGCCTTTCTCAAACAATGTCTTTCTTTCATCTTTTCTCCCCTCCCCCCCCATCTCTTTTCTTTGGCGGTAGTCGGGCTACTTTATTTGATTTATCTTACCATGTATACTCATGTAATACCACTACATCATGACTGCCCATGTACTCACCATTGTACGTATTCTGGCCACCCCGCCGAAGCATTTGTTGGCCTTGGAGTCGTCATCACTACAGTCACCGCCGTATCTATGAGCCGAGGAAGATGGAAACATGGAAAATCAAATTGTAATAATATACAAGTGAAAATAATGATATTTTAAATGACAAAATTAGATCTATAAGATGCATATTTTTTTTTTACTAGTTCTCAAAAGTTTAAATATTTGGAGCAATACAGATTCACACATATACATAGAGGCACCTGTACTGAAAATATCACCAGAGGATCGGGACAGGGCAGACTCATGAGTCATTGCTAACAAAATGTCATTAAAAAAAAATTAAAGAAGACTTTTTCAACGTTTCAGAATGCTCCAGAATGCCTGTACAACATGATGCACTTACGAATGATGGAAATTAAGGTTTATTTGTGCTAACTTTGATTTATTTCTGTTCTTCTGGCACTGAGATATCATGAAATTACTTGCCCTATTTTATTCTGATTATTCTTGTAAATCTGGAAAACTTATAATAGAGTACTATGGAGAACATATCAAATACAATAACGTAGATATTCAGTACAGATGTATGTATAAAGAGTATTGATAGCTCATAAACCTGATGAATGATTGACTTACTTATTGATTTGCTGTATCCTGGCGTGTACGTCATTGGTGTGTAAAATGGTCAGATTGAAGGCTTGCGATATCACCGACAGCATCAGAATGTAGATCACGACGATAATGGTCGAGTTCTCTTTGCTGACATAAGCCATTTCTTTGGGTTATCCGGCTCTCTGTTTTGATTGTTTGTTTGTTTTTCTTTATAGCTTTGGTTCAGTTTTTCTCCTCTGTGGTGAATTATCTAATGAAGGGAAAACAAGGAAACGATATCAACACTAAAACCCATCTTTATTTCCTCTGCCTTCTCTTTTCTCAAACATATTTTGGACGTATATAGAATCTTCATCAGATCGTCGTGAATTTTTACTTTATTTCCAGTAACCTCAATGTGACTGAATCACTTTGTGTGATTTGACATGATTCTCTATTTTAAAAATATCATTATATATAATTGCCTGTTTGACTGGCGAGTGAAAAAGTTTATGTTATTTCTTTAAAGGGAAGAGAGAGAGAGAGAGAGAGAGAGAGAGAGAGAGAGAGAGAGAGAGAGAGAAAGAGAGTGAGAGAGAGAGAGAGAGAGAGGGGAGGGAGGCGTCCTGAAAATGATTTTTTTGATATATATTAAAGATAGACTATTTTGATCTTTTCCATCGAATTGGGTATGTTGACATTAGAGGAAAGCAGTGGAAAAAAATCGACTTTCTCAAACGGTTGCCACGAGAACACCGCCATCTTGGATTTTGGTTCTCTAAAATAGCTAGCTTTAATATCTATCTTCTGTGCCAAATTTCAAAGAAATTTAATGAAACTTGATGACTGTCTTTTTGACATATTATTTAAAACCTTACATATTTTCAGCTTTTCCAGTGAAAAAAAAAAAAAAATTCTAGAAATTTTTGAGAACTAGAAGAGAACCCACGGCTTTCGTGGGAGACTATTTAAATATGGGTTAAACTTACAGCCCCGCGACTTAAAGTGTATGGTAAGCGTATTCACCTCGATGTTGGTATTTTGGACGATTACTTTGGATTTATGCCCATTGTCGTTTTAAAAAACGACAATTATTTACACAAATTAATATTCTAAAAAGCAATGATTGTTTCCTTGTAATTCCAAAATACTGAATTTGATTTCTACATAGCCCTTAGCTTCCAGTCCGATTTTCAAAGATTCAATTTCTTTTCTTTACTTCGTGGGAGGCCAAAATGGAAAGAAACAGTAGTCACCGGAAAAGTTAGGTCCAACTTTTATCAAAATTATGATGAAAGCAAAGTAATTATTATTTGTATTTTTTGTGAGTATAGATCTAATGTTTACAATGAGGAATTCACATTAGTAATGTGGTTTGGCAAGAAATATTCAAAACAAGTGCTCAGGTGCCTGAAAATCACGTGTCCTTTGTTAAGGCCAGTGGGCACGAATGATCCCATGTTTTTCCTTGTGACCCTGTCCTTTTAAGGACATTGGGAAAACAGAATTACAAAACGTGTACTAGAATGATCATCTTCTGACGGTTTACATTTGCACTGTAATGTCTCAATCTATTTAGATACCTGGATTCAACTACAATTGATTAGTATGAGCTTTTTTTACATGTGGATTTATATATAAAGGACTGGAGGGTCAGTGCATCAGGATGTTCACATCCTCGGTGTCCCCGTCATGTCAGACTCCATCAGTCTGTACCAAATAGCTGATTTTAATAGCTTTTTGTCAAGAAGAAACCATCCAATTATGGTGCAAATTGGTGCAATCAAACACGATGCACATACCGGGTGACGCGAAGAATTTCCTGACGCATTGACCCTCCAGTCCTCTAGATTTGGTTTGATCCTACTGAACACTGAAACTCACAACTGGACTTTCCTATCATGTTAGCACCTCAGTCCCATTGCGCTCATACTGGACTGCTGCAAGTTTTGAGCATTATGTCCTGTGCTGTTTTTGTTGTTGATATTAAAAGTAGTAGGACGGTGTAAAATGTGTCTGGATTTTTTCTTAAATTTCAGGCCTACCAAGCTATTCACACTCCATGAAGTTCTGTGTCAGTTTGAGGATACGGATGACGATCAGTTTGCCTCAGTAGACATTGTACCTCCAGGTGATGGCGATAAGTCTGACGAAGATGATGTGAATGAAGATATTCAAGAAGTGGTGTTAAGAGGTGAACTGTTTGAAAGACAATTGCGCAACCAGGGCCAGCTAGGCTTTGAAAGAAGTGTTGCACTGGTTTATACCAGGCTGTTCAGAAACACTCCTACGAAACGCCAGAGGCTGGCTGAAGAGATTCGACACAGCGGTATTGGCCACCACCTGCAGTCAGTGCCAAAACAAAAAAGATGCAGCTTGAGTGGCAAAAAAAGTCACTCTTCTATATGATGCTTGCACTAATCTCTGCATCAAAAGTGTGCTGACGAATTTCATTTATAAACTTTTAACTTATCTTCTAGAAAACCTATCATGCTTCTATCTATGTAAGAGCTACATTTGATTTAATTTTAATTTTAAACGCAGCCAAAGGATAACGCAGTCAAAGTGCATCGTGGGCTTTGGTGAAGTTGTTATTTTTCCTTGTTTGCATGCATAAATGCGCCTAATATAATGTCTACGTGTATCACATATAATCAATAAATATCGTTAAGCATTCTGAATAAATTTGTACGTGTATTTGTGTCATAATTAATTGTTTAAAGTTTTGTTTTCATGATGAGAATTATAGGTGAGATAGCACTTGGTTACCCTTACATGCCCATTGTCCTTTAAAAGGGACAGCATAAAAAAAATGCATTAAAATCAAAAAATCAAAAACAAACTTCATGATTTCCCTCAATTCCTTTCATTTGAACGCCTTTTACGTAATATAAGTGAAATTTATGGTGAATTTCAGCTGTGGGCATAAATAAGTTATTAAACTGAATGTTACTCAAAGAAAACGTGTTTGGTCTTTTGAACGCATCATTCTATCGAACGTACAATTCGGATCAAACACTCTCGTGAGTTGGCTTTTCAATTGTTATCGCCTTTTTAGAATAACGCCAAAGTAAATTTTTTCGGGTTTATGTAAGTAGAAACATAATTCTTTATGCAATTATGTTATGTGCCGAATTTCATATGGATTTGTTCAATAGTTTTCAAATCCCCAAGCCTTTTATGGGTTTCGTTGAAGATTTATAGTATAAATACCATGTAGTGAAATTTCAAATTTCGCCCATCTTTCATACTAAAAACCTCTAACATTGACTAACAGAATGGGACGATACGTATGTTTTTTTAGTATTATTGTGAAAAAGATGTATGTCAAATTTGGTTGGAATCGGTTTAGAAATAAAAAAGTAGATAGCAAAATACTTACATAAAAACGGAAACAGGTTTTGAGAAACAGTGAAAAATTGACATGGAGGTTTTTTTTTTTTTCGGCTTTTAGTCCCAGAACAGCCTTTTTTCACATAGTAACCCTTTCGCCATGACTTCTGTGTCTTTTGTTGCCTTTTCCTACTCCCTACCCTCCATCATTGTAAGGATTCCCATTGAGTCACTACGGGTTCCTGAGGGCCTATAATATGTGGCCTTCATATCTTTCTGTGTCAAAACCAGGATATCTTGACCTTCACTATGGCATACAATTCACAATTGAGCTATGAAGCATCAGAAATAAAAGGAAAGTGTTACCATTTATAGGACGTGGAAATTCATTTTATAGCGCCCGGTCAAAGCTTACACTGATAATCTGCGTGATCAGCAGTTTTTTTTTCTTTTTTGCCTTAGAGTGGCCAATCAATGTCCATCCCTGGCATTCGGGTTCAGGATATTGCTAGAAGAGGTCATAATCAAGTATTCTATACATTCTTTGCCTGTATGTAGTCAAATAGTGATGATCTACCACTGCATGTAGCAGCCAGATGGAGCAAAATCCTGGCTGACCGTAGGTCGGGACATCCGTTGAATGACCATAGGTCGAAGACATTAGAATGGACATATCACTTTTTAATACCATTTTTGTACGCAGGAAAGGTAAGACTTTTAAGAGAAAAAAAAAACCGCATTTTTTGGAGAAAAAATTTCAGCCCCCC
>JBCEWB010074368.1:0-13104 GCA_039654565.1 Peronia peronii | reverse complement strand
GATGTCAACAAGTAGCCCAGGTATTTGAATTTAGCAACTTGCTTAACTGGCACACCGCGACTTTGTATCTTGCATGTGGGAGTTTTGGGGTTTTTGGATACTGTCATGCATTCTGTTTTGGAGATGTTTAAAGCTAGTCCTTTACTTTCGCTTGCTTCCACCACTGTATCCAGCATGTGTTAGAGAGTATCTTCAGATTGTGCTATCAACATAGTGTCATCTGCATACCTCAGATTCCACCCAAACTTATTCCCTCCAATTGAATTAACTTTATATAAAGATATCTATGAAGTAGCTAGCTTTCATACTCTGCCCTCAGCGAAGGGTGAGTTGGAAAGGTTATGTAATGAATTTTTCTTGCACTTATTCTGTGGTCTAAAGCCCTCACTTTCTATCCTCACCATAATTTTTCTTCTGGGCGGTTTTTGGAGTTCCGTCAGAATGTGGAAACGGGTTCTGTAGGGAATGAGTTAGAAGTGATTCAACTGTCACGGAGTACTGCTATACGTAATAATATTTTACTGATGTCAAAGTAGAAGTGAACAAGGAGACTAATGTTATAATATACGTTACAAGCAATTTTCTCTTATCAGTGGCCCTGCTATAAATGTACTTCTAATACTAGCAAATAGGTTTAACTCATTTAAATTAACTGTAGAGCATAAAATAACCATTTTCAAGATAATGTGATTAGGCTGGATCATGACATATAATTTGTTTAATGTTAAATTGACATGTGAAAACATATGCGATCAAACTTTAATCTTTGAAACTGTTTGTTGGCAGTAAAGATGCCACAGGGTCATCAACATTGAAACCTTCACTGCAAACAACTACATGTATTTACCCAGTTGAAATTGCCACATCCACTCGCCAATCCAAGTGATCCAGTGACGGAAGCCGTGGACTGGACTGCAAAAGTTGTTCATCCATCTGAGCACGTTTTGGGCCAAACACACAGGCAACCAAATCTTCACGAAAATCTGATGGAATTCTGCATGGAAATTGAGTAAAACAATTATTGCCTACATTAACCTCTAGAATGTATATTACATTGCACAAATCTTCTTTGCAATTTTGAAGAAATGATATCACAGAAACACTTATAAAACATAATATTAACCCCTTCACTGCTACACCCCCCCCCCCCCAGTGCTAAGAAAATTTCACAAAATGAGCAGAATCACCACTGAACTATAACGCAATTTCATTTCTGTCGAGTTTAAAACCCCTTCACTGTTCTGTTGACACACATGGTATGTCGTAATATGACTGGGATCAGATATGCTATTGATGTACAGCATACATCATTGTAAAACTGTGTCAACAGTGCATCGGATCCCAGTCATATTTGGATGTACACTGTACGTCAAGAGAACAGTGAAGGGGTTAATGGATCAGTAATATGCAAAATATTTGTCATAAATAATACACCTAGTTTCATAAGTGAGAATTTACTCAAGTGGGCACTGACACTTAAGAAAATAGTCATATGATCCATCTGGCAGTCTTGCAATAGGGACTAAGAATTTCAACTTTCCAAAACAGCACAAACAAATTGAAAATATCAGAAAATCACATTCTGGAGAACAAAAACAAATAAATAAATTAAAAATTAGAGAATCAACAAGAGGAGCAGGAAATGCTTTACTGTCAATGCGCAAACTTACTGTAGTTCTTGCAAGTCATGTAGGAAGTGCTGAAAAGGAATATAAAGGAAACAGAAACAATACCAATGCTGTACATGTAATACGAAAGTTTGCGTTTTATGGTGGTTTTATTATTAACCTTTCAGCAATTAAGTTGCTATTCAATTTAATTATTTAATTACTCAACATAGGAGGAAATAATTACAGGGGTGCTTGGGTGCGATTTTCACCAACAAAGGGGTTAAATTATCGATTTTGGGATTTCAACAAATTTGCATAGCTGATTATGTTTAAGTCAAGAATACCAAGTGCCAAAGCTCAATTCTACCAGTTTCAAACCCAAATATGCATTTCAATGTATATATTTTGTATATAACTATCTATATATTTTGTCCATTTTTTCATGTTTGTTTTTCTGTTAACTGAGCTTCACTAAAATCTTAAAATCTCAGCTGTTTTTTGTCATACAGGCATCAGATTGGCCATTGATAGACTATTCATATTTTTAGGTAATAGGCTAGATAGTTGATGTTTTTCACACTAAGAAAGCAGAAATTGTTCATTCTTTTAATGTGGGTTGTTGTTTTCAACCCTTTTTCTGTCACCATCAACTGCAGAACCTTCCTGTATCTATTTCATCCATCACAGATAAACAAAACCGAGCCTACTGCCTCCATATCGATCTCACCTTTCAATATACACATACAGAAAGTAAATATCTTTATTACTTTTGTAAATTTTAAGAATTTTAATCAGTTGTTTTATTTTTCAAGATGGCCACCACTGCCATGGCAACAAGCAATATACTGAATTTTTTATGACTAAAATAAGCTCTCAGTAAGTTATCAGTTCATATCAAGGACACTTCATATCACTGAAGCCACATTTTAAAGAACTTTAAATTTCACCCGAGCACCCCCTTAATGTATCAACCAAGATCCGTTCTTTATCATCAAACTCCTGTAAGGATTTGTATAAAATACACAATATTTGTATTTTTCTCTTAACATGTCATGACACATATGTAGGTTCACAATATTCAATCAATTTAAGTTTCCCAGAGGCGCATTATTTCATGACACTGCAGTGATGCTGCAAACCCCTGCAAAGTTTTGCTATACAGTATTTATTTTCCTGCTCATAAAAAGTATTAACTCAGCTTTCTATAGTTATTGAGGAAGAAAATGTCTTAGATTTTATGTTCCAACTTTTATGGAGAAACACTAATTTTTGCAGTCTGAACTTAATTTCAAAATCGGGATTGAGAGGAAATTTTCATGACAATTGTCTAGCAAGAACACACTGATGTAAGATGACACATATTCACATACAAAAAGAGAACAAAAAAGAGAGGAAGAGACAACTACAAAGAGCAAAATGCAAATTAATTGATCATACTTTAACTTATGCCACATATTTTATAAATTAGAATGTCAATTACCATTTCAAACAATGAAGAAACATGCAAAAAATGAAAAATATATTTCTAAACTACATTCAGCAAATTATATTTTTTCAACTTCTTTTTTCATTGAATATGGAATTTCCATTCAATTCCTTAAAAAAAATCATTGTACTACCTAATTGTAAACATTATTTAAATTAAAAATACCTTAGATTCTGAATTTATTACAAATAAAAGTAACAATATTAATAATAAAATGAAGTGTAGCATTACCTCTTTCTTCAAAGATGAACTTGGAATTTTCAGAGCTTGTTTCAACAGTTTATCCAGGCCACAATAAATAACTGCAAGGGACTCCTCATTCATTTTGTCTGACAAGAGACTCTTAAGATTTTCATATTTTGGTGGTGTTCCATTTACTGATGCAACAATGACTGCAGAAAAAGAAAACAGGACATGTTTAAAACTAATAATGAGAACAAATGCTGAGGTTGATCTGAAGAACATAGTGGCAGCTTGCGAGTGATTGCCAGGAAACACTAATGAAATTCATCATCTATACAAAGTATATATGAATCCTAACATTAAGTTTTGAATTTTTCATGATTATGTTTTTGATGTAATCGATTAAAGGTTTTGTAAAAGTAGGAAAAAGCAAAAACATTCTGCTCACACACCTTTCATTCACAAATGCTTTAGGTTTTTCCTTTGAAATAAATTTCAATGGCATATATAATAGTCACAATGACTCTTATCATTCCCAGTATAAAGAGCCCAAACATGGAGCCTATATATGTGAATCCAATGTCTTATGCCGATGCAAAGCTAACATGAAATGTTGAAAAATGTATTTGGTTGTGTTAAGAAAGGTTGACAGAAGAAATGTTAATATTGTTTGTGTTTCACTGGGGATGCCTTTCTATGGAGAAAGCGAGAGCATCATGTTGCTTTTTGTCAGGCAAATTGTTACTACTGGACTAGACAATCTGATGCCAAATCAGGCAGGTCATAAAATAGTGAGCATTTCAAAGTAAAAAGTATGAAAATCTAGCTAGATTCTTAATCAGCTTCATTTGAGTGGAATTAGATACCAGACACCTCCCACTGCATGTCAACTCTTTCCAGACGAAATTTATTTTCTGGGGTCCAGATACAATTAATTTTCTGCTCGATTTGATCTACTTGAGTGTTATACGAAAAATGTCATAAAGTCACAATTATCATCACAAAAGTGTAACATGTTTTATATATTTTTATCAAATTGAAGGAAACTGAAAAAAAGGAATGCAAACAGACACACAAAAATAGACCACAGATGGAGAACATGTAACAAAAAGGTCAGAAAGGATCACCGTAAAAAATGGAACACAATTTAGTTACCAATATACCGGTGCTATGTCTATGATGGGTGCTTCTTCTTACCAATGTATCAGTGATATGTTCGGAAAGAGTTAAATGAAACAAACACACACACACAGATATGGCTTGTCTATGGAAGACAGTGTGGCTTATCTAGTCTACACATGAATTCGCAGCACTCAACAGTGATAATATAAACTAGCCTTTGTGCTGCAGGTGGGTGGCACAAGACATGGGGTCTTATTGTTCTGGCCTGACATAGAGTACTACAGTGGAACTTGTGACAAGTCAACTCGCTTAAAAGTAAATTCTCGGTTAAAGTAAACCTGTTCTGGCGCGGTCTTGTTTTCTTTCCTTTATATTTCATAAGTCTTGTTTCTGATAATATCAACACCTTCCGGGGTGATTTTGCTTTTAAGTCAACTCCAAATGACCCATGTTGGCCTACTGTAGCTGCAAATTGTGAGGACAAAGAAAAAAAGTCAGACAGAGAGATCGAGAGAAAACATATTACAACACAATATAGCCTGTGGGCATATTGTTATTGTTGTATTGAGAAGATGCTTGACTCTCTTCATCTGTCTCACATTGGCGTGGGGACACACACACACACCCACACAGTAGTTCCACACTTGGCTCTCCTCGCCCTTCTCGCGTGCATTGGCGAGCCCGCAGACACACACCCAAATTACTGACCACCTTGATACTCCGAGTCCAAGTCGCACACCGTTCCACACTTGGCCCTCTTCCTTTGCCTCACGTTGGCTTGGATACACAAACACCTGCCCACACTTGGTTCCCTTCACCCAATGTGCCAACACATGCACACACAAAGACAGTGCAGACAGGCATTGCCCCTGATTTCAGTCACATCTTTAGATTACAATCATTCCTGTTCCTACATTAGGCACTTGCCATGGCTAGATCTAGATCTAGTCAACATTTTATTTAACTCCATGATCAGAATGTCTGTGAAAAATTACATTCTCAATCTGAATACAAAGTTGAAACTTCTTAAAGATGTTGACTCAGGGCAAAATTACTACAATTACTAAAATACCAGCTTTGAGTTTGAGGGGAAAGCTCTGCTGGGTTGTTTTTTTTTTTGTTAGAGGGGGAAGCTCTGCTGGATTTTTTTTTTTTATTAGGGATAACCCAATAAATTTTATACAACACATATTTTGACCCCCCGTGCCCACCAGAGATTGTGTTCCCTTGCTTAAAGTCAACACTTTTTCTTGATCCCGAGAGATTGACTTTACAGAGCCTACACTCTAGTTCTCCATGATAAGGGTGTAGTAAACAGTGACTGTATTGCAATATGCAAATTTTTAATTGATAAGTAAGTCTACCTTTCAAGATCTTTGTGAAAACAGCTTTATCCAGTTTGGCAAGGGGCTTTATTAGTGCTTGGATTTCTGGTGGCGTTCTTGCTCCAACAAATGAAGTACGATCCACACCCAGTGCTCCACCTCCACCTTTCACTTGTATTATGGACATTTTCTGACTGAATGTCTTTTCCTCCTCTTATTCAGCTTCTACATCTGTGCGCATCTGACCTAGATTTTCACGAATGTATAAGGATCGAGATGTATCTCTAAGTTTTGACTACACACTTCTGTTGCCTTATTTGTGGGCGGCGTCTCAAGTCACGAGTTACAGGTGCGCTGGAGGTCCAGACCTGGCAATACCCACTAGATCAACTTCTGATCCGATGATTTGCTTATTCAAACGCAGCTCGGTTTGACATCGTTTTGCAACAATGGATAGCAGAATGTTTTTCGTTTATATTAGAATCCACATCTAAACCAGTTGCTATGTCTCAGCACAAAAGCTGAATCTTTCATGAAGTCAACCGTAACAAGGTCTATGGAATCAACGAAACAACAACTAAGAATAGGACATACCAAAATATTATGGTCCAAATCAATGCTCGGTCACCGTGTGGATATTGTAATTAGTTCGTGATTTAATTCAACACCGGGCGAGGCGAATCCTGTTTCAAGCGAGTAAAGATAATTAGTTATTGCTGGAAAAATAATTTATAAAACACCCTACTTGTAATGTAACTCAACGTTGGGAAATGATATTGGCCGTGATAGTGGTCATTAATCTGTCCAGTCCCAGGAGCTTAATAGTACATGTATTAAGCTCCTTGGTCCAGTCATAAGCAAGTCAGTCCATTCATTGCAGTGCATTTTTTTCCCCCACTGTTTTTATTCTGTACATGTATGTAATCTTTCAATCTTAAGAAAGTAAGATTATATCGGCTATTGTAGTGCATATGTCGCTCTGAAGTATTTATTCTATTTTACAAAGTGTGATGTTAAATTTAAGAACAAAAGTCACATTTAAAAAGTAAATAAATAAAAATTGCAGGTTTCATGTGAGTCACATATCTGCGGGTCAAGGAAGTGTTCTAGTAATTTATGTATGAGAACTGTGGGGGGAAAAAAAAAACTACATAAATTGTATCATACATGTATATCAGACGTCATGTCTGTATATATTAACGTTCTCATTTTCTACTTATGAAACGAATTCTGTCCACATGAAACCACAATACATGTACATATATATATATATGTAAACGTATTAAGAAGCTCATCCATTAAAACAGAGGCATTTGTTTCTGTTTGTTTGTTTGTTTGTTTTTTTATTTCACTGCTGGGCTGTTTTCCATGAACTGGTTTGTACAGTGACAAAAACAAAAACTTCATATAATGTATAATAATGTATCTTTACTTCTGACACAGTATTCCAACAAAGTTGTTGTGGTATGTGCCAGCATCGTTTTATTGGCAATCCAAGGTGCAAATAAAACAACACCAACACGATCCCTTGCCAAGCTGTATCTCTTTTGCTAAACCTGATTCGTTATCCATAACATAATTTTCCTTGGTATGGAAGCTCAATTTCCCAGAATAAATCAGCCCAAGCTGATCTAAAATCAACTTGCAGTGTGCTGGTGGCAGAGGTCTGAAACTTTGCAGCATTTTCCATGTGCGGTTAATTTGTTCGGAACATAAAAACCCTTTTCCTTAGCCGCATATTATCCACATTAGACTCTGCCAGCTGTTGCTCGTGAACTTTGTAAAGGTCCAAGTCCAAGAGTTTTTTTTTGTTTTTTTTAATGATTATGAGACTTGGAGGAGTCTCGTCTGGGCCACTGCGTGCCTCAATGTAAGTCTGTTGTGCCGCTCCATGTGGTCTTGGAATTCCATACCACTCTGTAATTTGTGAGACGTTGGGCCAAACAGTACAGTGTATTTGATGACCGCCTCACTGCAAAAGCTAAGGGGTTTACAGAAGTTTCAATACGAGTCAATCTGAGTGACTGCTACTGCTAAAGTCAGTGCCTGGGGTGCACAGATACTCACATCACCGAAATCACTTGCATCTATTCTAGATCTGGCATAGTACATGTACATCTGATTTAGCTGGTTAGCAAGATGTCCCATGTTTTTCTTCCTTTGATTTTTGCGGTTAAAAAAAAAAAAATCACGCAAAAGGAACAAAGCATGCAGTACTTTTGATATAGATTTTTAGAAGAGCTGAAGGTACGATAAGTCTTATTGTAGAAAGGATGTTATATGTCATTAGAGCTTCTCACCAGCACAGAAAAAAATACCTGGAGACCTACGTAACAATGTACTACGTGTAATCAGTCTTCAACCTACCGTCGTCTAAAACCAGGACAAAAGTTGCTAAATCAAATCGTTGCCTTCAAGGCTGAAAGGACAACGATGCAGTGCTGATGAAAGCAGAAGCTGCAAAGTTCATGTGCAAGATCAGCAATAATGTTCCAAGAAGTTAACACAGAATGTCCCAGAAGTCACTGCACACTTATAATAAATTTCTACAAATTCAAACATAAACTTAGTTTACTCATAGTTTCTAGAGGGTACCTTTGGGTGCAGGCGTCGCTAACATTTCGCAGCATCTCTTCTTGGATCTCACTGCAGACCCGGCAGATGTTTTCCTGAAGCTGTGACAAGCTACGGGTTTAATGGCATAAGCCTTGCTTTTGAAGTATTGGTAGTCCCAAAAAATAAGATAATGTGATCAGGATATCCCGTAGTCCACTGGAGAGGACATTTGAGTGATCCATCGGTCAGGAAACTTGATGTTCAGGAAATCTCTTTTGTATTGGTCAGGGAAAATGGGAGCAACTTTTTTGTGGGGCTATATTAAAAGGAATGCGTATGCCACGAAACCCTGCAACAGTGTAACTTGTCCGAGCTTGAGGGAAACATCTGCACGGCCTGAAGTAAGGTCGAGGGAGAGATGCCGCAAAGCATTGGCGAGGCCTGCGTCAAAAGGTGGTTGAATCAATGGAGTTGAAAATGGAGGTGCTGATTTGGAGATATATGTACAGTACATGTATACAGCTAGTCTTCAAGGCGATGGAACGTGATGGCATGTTTGACAAAAAATAACGTACTCCTTTGTTGAAACTAAAACTATGAATAAATTCAGGGTTTTTTTTCTTTGGAGGGGGGGGGGGGGTAATTTTCAGGAATTTATTAGTGTATAAAAGTGGTGATTTTTGGGACTCCTTGTATTTATTGTTGGAAAGCACAAGTACGGTAATCTTAATTTTACATAATAAGTTCTTGTACATGTAGGCCTATATTGTAATTGCCCCAGAAGCGTGGTCGCTTTTTTAATAAAAAAAAAAAGCTTTGATTTTAATCCACACAAAAGAATACATGCAGCTAAATCAAAACAGCATCCGGATGATGTGTGCCACGTTTCAGTAAATTTATAAAAATAAATACATGTACATACATTTTGCAAATACATGTACTGAGTTATTGCAATGTAATGAATGAGAATATTTCTGAACAGTCATATTAAAATGCTGTCTGTGGAAAGAGAGTTTTCATGCCAGTGTGGTGTAAGACCTCCTGATGGCCTCGCTCCACAAAGCCAGAGTGCTCGTGGAAATATTTATAATTTATATTACATATGTACATGTATACATACATGTAATATACACTGTACATATAGCTCATCCACACTGTTGGGTGTACTGTAAAACAGGTGATCCGATTCAACATCAGGCCGGAGTAATCCAGTTTCAAGCTATTAATAATTATGAAAAAATAATGCTGTAGAAGATTTTACTTGAAATACACTCTGTTTATGTCATGTGATTCAATGTTTGGAATGATATTGTCTGTGACAATGATCTGTCAATCATACAATCAAGTCAGTCCGTTTACCGCAATGTATCTGTTGCTCTAAAACAGTTGGCATATTTTAAAAAATTAAGATGTGGAAGTTAATAAAAATATTCTCATATAAAAAAAAAATGCAGATTTGAATATGAGGACATGAAAATGCAGATTTTGGAAGATGTATTAATTATATTTTCATGAGTTGAGTAGAGCCAGTCTGCAGGCTGAGGAACTGTTCTCGTATACCTGGGATTCTGAGTAACTGATTACATAAAAAAAAAATCAGATCCTACATATGGCATATCTGAATACATATGAGGGGCTCAATGGAAAAACTCGTGATGTCACATACTGACATTTTTGAGAAGTTGAAGTTTGCCAGCTTTGTGTGATTTACTGTTGATTACTATGTCTGTAAAACCTAGCTTATCCATTTTTCATATACGTAAAAAAAAACGTCTGATGATTTAACCATATTTTGAAATAAAGCAATATTAATAATAATATTTATTATTAATGTCTGATGTTTTAAAATTTCTGAAATGGAAATCACGAGTTTTTCCATTGCCCTTCATATGTACAATATTATCTGTTCTCAAGCATTCTGTCAATGCTTATAATTTATACAGTTAGTTACATGTCCCGAGATATCCACATGCAGATGTACATGTATATGTATTACCATAAAACATTAATTATTCTGAAGGTACAGTGGTCTCCGCCTAAGACCCCAGTCGTTGGGAGACAAAAAAAGCGGGCTCTTAAGCGGACAGGTTCTTAAGCAGATTAAAAAGTTACGCAACCCGGGTAACTGCAAATTGTCTTCACTACTATTATTAGTTGATCGTTACTGTTAGTTAAAGATTTATCTATGTGAATAAGTACAGCTTTCTTCCTTGTGTGTGTTATAATTAGATCTAGCAATTCATGATATTTTTTAGTGTATAATTACATCAATACTGCCCAGCATTTAACCGTCGAGTGAATTTTCACATAACAGTATCATTGTTGAAAAGGTGATATTGCTCTGCTACCCTATGGGTAATCGCATGAGTGAGTAAGTGTTTACAGACCGACCCAGGTAGCATAACAACTGACCAGTCAGGAGGCTAAACTTGTTCCTCCTTATCCACAGAGCCAATCACAACTGCTGGCCCATGTGTTGTCAAACAAAGAAGTGGTTACAGGTTAGTCCAAAATATGGGCTAATTATGCAGTCAAATATCAACCATCACTGCCACTCTTTTGTCTACATGTTCCTTCTACCCCCTCCCCATTTTACTGCTCATCCAGCACTGTGCATTTCTCTCAAGTGGACAATATGATGTGAAATTACACCATAAATACTCGCGTATCTTGGCCCAACACCGGGCTCTTAGGCAGATTTTTCAATTGGTAGCAGGTTCTTAGAGGGGTAAATTATAGAGGAAAAATTCCGTTTCGTAGCAGAGGCAAGTTCTTACGCGGACCGGGCTCTTAGGTGGAGGGTTCTTAGGCGGAGACCACTGTATTTGGTTCTCATTGTCATTAGTACACATGTATGCCTGTATTTTAGAGCTTTTCAATCCTTTTTCTTTATGACTTGAACTAATTTGATGCAACACTGTCTTACATGTTATGTAGTATTTCCTAATTCAAACCCCAACCCACATGTATCCATTCATGATTTATCAATGAAGACTGTTGGTCAGAATAATATACATGTATCTACATAAATCTGAGACCTCACTGAGTCTTACTGTTGTGAAGATCCATTTAATGTAATAACGCACACTACATGTAGTTTCAAATTGTATGTAATTTCTTTCAATGTTTTGAATATTGTAAAAAGAATAGCATTCACTCCTGAAGAAATATGACAAAACATCTATACTGGAGGGACAACTTTTATTATGTACAAGCTCAGACAGAAATTCATAAAATTGTTAGAATAAATATACAAGAATGTCTACAAGTTTACAGATATGAAAAAAGTAAGCATATATCTTCTAAACATTCCTGTAGGCAAAGATGGACTTAGATCTATTTCTTGCTGACCTTAGGTGACACAGAGTATTGTGCATTATACAATGTGTAACAAAGTTAAAACTTTCTCAATTAAAACTAAAATATTACTGATGAAAAACGAAATAATTTTTCCTAAGGTCACTTTTTTCTGAAGGTTCAAAGTTGATTCCAAAATGTCACATACCCATTTTTAAAAAAAAATTAACGAATTACAACTGAATTCGAATGTGCTAGATACCAACTTATGAAGGCCACAAAAATGATAAAAAATATGGATATAATGGCAAATTTTATTTCCATTGTTTCATTAGGTTGCAGTGGCAAACGAGTAGCTGGAAACCAGTCTGTGGATGGCTGAGTCACGGCTTGTGCTTGAATCTGATTGATCTGCTGCAACTGCTGTTGTTCTGCGTGGTTTTCCAGACTAACTTTCTTCATCAAACCAGTGTTATTGTTGTTTGTTGTTAATTCATTGTTGTTGTAACTGCTGATCCTGGGAAGTGTCGGCATTTCTCCTGTTGAACCCTCAATCAGATCAAAGTCAATGACAACCTTTTTCTGCACTGGACGATATTGCCTGTATGATAAATACAAACAAAAATTACATATTAAAAATATGACAGTGAAAGAGTAGAAGCAGAACTTACAAATCTGCGGCTGATCTCTCAGCATTATGAGGACCAAAAAAAAAAAAAAAAAAGAAAGAAGAAAAAAAAAAAAAAGAAAACTGAAAAAAAAAAAAAGACAAGGTGAGAAGTATGCACTTTGATGCACTTACAACGTATTTTCAAATGGACGTATCATATATCAATGCACTTATTTCAAATGCATATGTCATTTTATACCATCGACATACTATCAATAGATTCTAGACCAATGTTGCGCGGCCCACACACACAGAAGTGGGTGATGCGTAGTGCTTGTATTTAGGGACCCAGTCGAACTCCAAGAAGAAGCATGTACAGGAAAAACAAAAAAATTACTAACATTGGATGGGCAGGAAATTTAAAAGTAAGACCCACTGCTGTGAGTGACCGACTTCATAGATTTAGAGCCTATTGAACCTTGATGCCTTCCAAATAATAATGAACTGTAGTAGTGTTAATGATTAAATTATTAGGGGGAAAAAAATTAAAAAATGGCAACAATTGAGAGAAAGGGGACTAAAGTAAAACCTACTAAAATTTATAACACATTAGGCTTGATGCTAATCAGTAAATCAGTTGAAAGAAGGAAGGCAAGGAAGAAAGAAGAAAGAGAAGAAAGCACGGCTGGCATAAAACAAAAGAAGTAAAGATGACACAATAATAAGTCAAATTATTTGAGTTGTGTTGTAAATGTGTGAGTAGAAAGCAAATGAGGTGCTACTGTATAAAAAACATACATGTACACTCAAACATGGTTAGAACGAAATTTGCAGGGAATGGAAATCATTTTCGTTCTATCGCTAGTTTGTTGTATCTGAAGAGGCTAAATTGAAACAGGGATGCAAGTTAAATTA
>JBCEWB010074357.1:789-13104 GCA_039654565.1 Peronia peronii | reverse complement strand
CAACAGATTCTTGACGGTTCTGATTGCCCGTGGGAAAGTAGAGGACAGTGCCGGTGGGTTCACACAGTTGGCGGGACTAAGTGCGGGTGGATGGTGAGAGGAAAACTGACTGGACTACAAATGATTCATGGCAGTGAAGCGGTTAAAGTCTGGCAGTGATAGTGATAGTACTGATAGCTACCATAAAAAGAAGTAGGCGTAACAGCCAATTCATAGACAGAAAATAGCCAGTGAATGAGACAACCTCCGTCCCGAGTGCTGGCAGAGACACTCGAATAGAATGACAAGCCGATAGAATTTCACACCAAAATTATGTCGGAATTGCCGAGACTCGATTTTTTTTTTCATCCCTCTTACGTAAAGTAAGCAGACAAGACCAGTAGGCTTACATACTGATGCACGTTATGGCAGCCCATAGTCTTCTGTCCAATGATGCACACATAAAGACATGTATTCGTAAGCTAAACAGGTCGTAAGCATCCAACCAGACTTTTGAGTGAAAGATCCCAGGATGAACTGACATCGTTTAGATCTATATCATGGTCAGCAACAAGCGGCCTGAAAGTGAAAACATAAAACGAGGGGCGGGATACGACGGAACTACACAAGCGATCGTGGACCAAGCAATGATCAGATCATCAATGACTGGCGCACGTGAATGATCACTTAATATGAGGGTGGGACGGACGGGGTGTAACACATAACACTACATGTCCGGACTGGGCTACATCATGTACTGTTGGCCTACAGACACAGGCCTTGGCAAGGGCGGCTGGCAGGATCACTGCCCACAGCAACAAATGGGAGAATGCAGTTTTCTTGCTGGACTGTGAGTGAAAACTGTTCTCCGGTCGCATTCAGAGTGATGCCAAAGCATGAAATGCGGAAAAACTAGTATAAAATATCCGAATTTGTCCGAATGCAGGAATTTTTATTCATGGCATGGCGGGATACTGAGTCGAAATGCGGGATGATCCCGCGTAAGGCGGGACGGTAGGCAGGTCTCTGTACATCGTGCAACTTTCTCATCTAAAACTTTCTAAATCCATAATAAATGTTGAGTAGACACACATACAAACATATACCCACACAAAAAAATATCATTACACAAACGAGAAAAAAAAAAAAAAGAAGTATGTACAATTGCATAAAAAGGACACTTCCAAAACATATATAAAAGCCACATGATGGGAATAATCTGTGGATTTCCTCTCTTAAAGATCAGTCTTCCACGATTATAATTTATATTGTAACCCTACAAACCTCATTGTGTGGGAGACCTGCAGCTGAGAATATAGGGATTTTCTGGCCACGGGCAATACTGTTCATGGTGTCGATGGCTGAAATACCAGTCTCAATCATTTCTTCTGGATAGATACGGGACCATGGATTGATGGGCTGGCCTGGAAGTGACAAGAGAAACAGGTTGAGAATGCACAGTAGATTTTATATGCAAATGCCTTCCTTATGGTTATTTATCCACCTTTCATACCGACCAAAATGTTTACTTAATAAAAAGTGAATTGTTCTATTATTCACCAGTGTTAAAAGTTTTTCTAGGTCTCATCCTATATTTTCCAGCGCAATTCACATAATACAAATAAAGCAAAGTTACGTTTCTCTTCTTTTCCTGTAGTAAACAACAAGTGCTTGGCTAAGATAAAATCAAAGAAATACCTTGGATGTCAAGATAATCCTCAGCCAAGACACTTGGTCCATTGTCGATAGGCTTTCCAGATCCATTGAATATACGACCTGTAAGATGAATGATTGTATCAAATATATTACTGCATAGCACCTACAAGGAAAGATATATATGCTAAAATTTATAAAAGTACTGTACTACTACCATTATTATCATCAGTGCCTCTCGGGCATGGTTATGATACAACAGCATTGTATTCAGCAATTTCGCTACAATAATCTGTACAATTAAATGCTTATCTTGATCATGTAACCCTTCACAGAAATATTCTGAATGAAACTCAGATTAGTTTTCATACATTTCACTACTAACCTGACATATCCTCTGCCACAGGCATTCGGAGAATATCACCAGTAAATTCACATTTTGTGTGTTTTGCATCTATACCTGATGTACCTTCAAACACCTGCAACAATGAACTTCATGTATGAACAATAGCTTTAATCAATGGAGATGTTTAACAAGTTCTGAATGTCTTAGCATGAACAAAAATATTTAAGAACCTAGGTCAAAATAAGATTAAATTTTAATTAACTGAAGTCATTATCGCTGTTTGAATTTCAAAAAAGCTTCACACATAAAGAAATTCAGGCCCTTCAATTAAACTAAAGCTTTTACATTTCCCCAGAAGAGAAAACTATGATGCCCAGCATTATACAAAGCTTACTCATAAATGCAATTTCTTCATTCCACGGCATTTCCATGAAAATGTCAACCTAGGAGTCAAATTAAAATCTCAACAACATGACCACAACGAGCATATTTTTGAAGAAGAACCATTTCTACACCAGTGTCAATTAAAAGTTTTCTGATCCTTGCGGGATTTATTTATTTTTCACTGTCTCTCCTGATTGAAAGTGTGATCTCCTATCAATATTTATACAGCACACTTACAAGCATTTCTGTGCCTGGTTATGTACAGATTTATTGCAAGCCAGTAATTTTTTGCAGAAAAGTAGCCCATGCATTCCTTTTCACCACTCTATAAAGCAAAATGGGGTTGGCAATTATTTTGCTGGATTTTTATCAAATTTTAGAACCCCTAAATGGGCATGTCAGTCCGCATCATACATTTTCAAGAAGTTGTATTGCAGAACACATACTGGTGCTACTTGTTTCCCTGTCAGAGTCTCTGTTTTCAAGACATGTCTTCTGAGATGTTATTGTCAATTGTGCTCCACAAGTTCATGTATATTGAGAAATGAGTGTGATGGACTGACTGTGACAGACTGACATTTCCCAATGTACTCTCGCAGAGTTGTCAGATGAGCCAGTTCAACTTTGCAATCTCTAGAAGTTACATCTTGACCTCATCATCAGCATCAGCTTGCATTTATTTGTCACATCTTATGAGAAAGAAGCAGTCAATGATTGTTGTGAAATCAGGAAAATGGCCTAGCAAGCTGTTGGATCAGGAAAGAAGATCGTTCTGAGTCCTGAGAACTATGTGAAATTTGTGATAGAGAAAAAGACTGAGATAGCACTCATGCTTTCAGATGACCCAGAAATTGAGGGCGTTATCAGAGAAATGGACGAGAATTGTGATGGGATCACATCTGTCCCAAACACATAAATCACAAAAGATTCATTCTGTAGCGGTTAACTCTGAGGCAGCTATCCAGTATGCCAATTCTGATGTGCCACTAGCATTGGTACCAGATGAATGACGCACAGCTTTGGAGATAAAATGGTGATGACAGGTGCATCTGTGTCAGGTACAGTGGGGAGACTAACCATGACAAAATATTACATGTATGCCAATTACATTGGCTGAGTACTTGATATGAGACAAAATGATGTGAGAATGAAGTTTCAGGAAGAGATCTTTCCAGATCAGTATCACTGGCTTTCTAGGGATAACAGATGTTAGTGACAAAATCTTCATTTTCTTTGGCATCCTTGTCAAGGCAGAGTTCCATTTTCAGTGGTGAAAACAATGAAATTAAAGTAGCTTATACAAGCATAAAGACACTGAACAACTGTCAAGGGAAAATTTTTCTTCAGATAGTAGATGAATGAGATTTTAATTTGCATGTAATTTGAACATTTTAAAAAACTTAATATTATGTCAGAACAGCCCTAAATACTGGTGAAATAAAATTCCAACAATGTTCGCTGGCATGATCAAAGTTTACGGCTATTTTTGCATGATGTACTAATTATGCACAATTTTCTTATTGTCAATTGTTTCATTTGATGTAAATATGTTTCTGTCAATCTTAATGCAGTGGTCTCCACCTGAGAGCCCTGTCACCGGGAGACAAAAAAAGTCGGCTCTTGGACGGACTGGTTCTTAGGTGGATTGGAAAGCTATGCAGCCCATCTGACCAAAGGCTGTCTTCATTACAAGTATTAATTGATCATTAACGTTAACTAAAATGTGAATAAGAACAGCTTTATTCCTGTGTGTGCATGTTTTATTTAACAATTTCTTACCTTTCTCAGCAAATAATTTCATCAAACAATGCGTAACGTTAAAATGTCGAGTGAATTTTCACATAACGGTACTTGTTGAATGAAAACATGACACAGTGTCTCCGTCTAAGAACCCAGTCGTTTGGAGACAAAAAAAGCGGGCTCTTAGGCGAACTGAAAAGTTACATAACCCGTCTTACCACAGATTGTCTTCACTACTATGATTAATTAATTGATCGTTATTGTTAGTTAAAGATTTATCAATACAAATAAGTACAGCCTTCTTCCCAGTGTGTGTGTTATAATTAGATCTGACAATTCCTGGTCTTTTTTAGCATGTAATTACATCAATATTGCCTACTGTTTAAACGTCGACTGAGTTTTCACGTAATGGCATCACTGTTGAGAACATGATATTGCTATGCCACGGATAATTGCACAAGTGACTTAAGTGTTTACAGACACACTGAAATAGCAAAACAGCTGACCAGTCAGGAGGGTAAACTTACTCCTCTTTATCCACAGAGCCAATCCCAAGTACTGTCCCACTTGTTGTCAAACAAAGAAATGCTTACAGGTTAGTCCACAATGTGACCTGACTATGCAGTCATACATCAACCACCACTTCCACTTCTTTGTCTACCTGTTCTCCCCACCCTGGTTCCCATTTTACTGCATGTCTAGCGGTGGCCTTTTTTTTGGTCTAGCGCTGTGCATTTCTCTCAAGTGGACAGCATGATGTGAAATTACACCATAGGTACTCGCCTTCTTTGCCAGACACCGGGCTCTTTCGCAGATTTTTTATTTGGGAGCGGGTTCTCAGAGGGGTAAATTGCACAGAAAAAATTCCGTTTCGCAGCAGACATGGGTTCTTAGGCAGATCGAGCTCTTAGGCGATGGGTTCTTAGGGGGAGACCACTGTATTGCTATGTTAACCTAAGGACAATCGCACGAGTGACTCAAATGTTTCAAATTAGCTAGGTTGACCAAAGTACGAAAACAACTGACCAGTCTTAAGGCTAAACTTGCTCCTCCTCATACACAGATCCAATCACAGCTGCTATCCCATGTGTTGCCAAACAATGAAATACGGGTTAATCCACAATGTAGCCTGATTATGCAGTCACACATCAACCATCACTTCTACTCCTTTGTCTGCCTGTTACCGTCACACTTGTGCCCATTTTACTGCACATCTATCAGTATGTGTTTCTCTCAAGTGGACAATCCGATGTGAAATTACAGCATAAGTACTTGGGTGTCTTGGCCCAACACCAGGCTCATAGGCAGATTTTTTATTTGGAAGAGGGTTCTTAGAAGAGTAAATTATAGAGAAAAAATTGTTTCGCAGCAGAGGTGGGTTCTTAGGCAGACCGGGCTCTTAGGCGGCGAGTTGTTAGGTGGACCGCTGGGAATGATTCTTGAAGCAACGAATTATGGTTGATGTATTTACAGAAAGTCACGTTTACAGCCATTTATTCAGAAGATGTCAATCCATCACAATATGAATGTCAGTCCGCCACACTCACCTAATGCTAAATGGTGTGAAGGGAAATCAGTAAACTGATATGAATTTATTTAACTGTAGTCCAACCACAGATCTATCTCATATTGAGAAATGAAGAACTTAACTCTTCAAACTTCAGAGCGACTGGTCTCTTTCCTTAGGTACTTCTAAGATCAGGTTAACACACTGTCAGTCTGTCCCAAAATCTTTTTAGACCCATATAACTCCACAAGTACTCAATGGAATTCTGTCGAATTGTACTGGATTACAGGTCTATAAGATACTTTCTCACAGCAAATTTGTATTCTACATCATGATTGGTGTCAAAGATATGAGTGGATAAAAGGCGAAAAATCTTCTGATTTGTCAGTCTGTCACATATGGAATTGCCCTCTATTGTTTAGTGTCTCTCATTTAAACAGAGACATGCAATGTCCTTTAAAATAAAAATGCTACCTGTACAACAGCCTTGGAGCCCATCACCTCCAACACCTGGCCACTTCTTCGGGACCCATCTGCTAAAACTAAATTGACGATCTCAGCGTACTTGGGAAACTGTGGGCGATACAATTTCAAATCGTGCATTGATGTTATGCCTTAAAATAAATCAGTAAAACTGAACACATAATTCTTGAATCATACGGTAGATTATTTTCGATATCATAGACCTTGTTTTTTTTTTTAAATTAACAATCATCAATGTAATCATATAACAAGATTTACAGTTGGTTCAATTACAGAATACAAGATATGAAATAATGGTTAAACTCCTTTCCAAAACAGCCAAAATAATACCAAGATGTAATTAATTTTCCATCATATATCTAAAAAAAAAAAGCATGGTAAGCCCAATAATTTAATCATATAGAAAAACTTACTACCTATAATGCATGTATTGATAACACCATTCTTTTATTCAAATGAAAATTTCTTATTTCAATGACACACACCTTAACATTGTCCAAGATAACCAAGGGTCCATTTACACCCGATACTGTTTTGTAGGCTGGAAAAAAAAAAGAAGACAGCAATTATTGCTAGGAAAAGATAACAATGATTATTTGACAAACAGAAACTGTCCAAGGCAATTCTCTGTATCATGGCGAACAAGAGTATGGTTTACATATATTTCAAAGTTTGGGAACAGAACAATACTTATTTCAACTGTATTCTGTTTGAGTTCATAGTCAGCTTTGCAGTCATTTCCAATAAAACCTTTCAATGTCATTCATCAAGGATAATGATCATTCACAGAGACAGGTCATCCCATGGAATTCAGGAGACTTAAAAAACGATCACAGTGTATATATGTACAGATTTTTTTTTCGACATTTAAGCAAACAAATAAGAATAAGATCACTTGTATGAGCACTACTTTGTACATGTGGTACTGGTCTGTTTCCACTACGGAAGTTGCGAAAATCAATCAATTACTGTTTTCCAATTAAATGATGTAGATCAATTACTGTCAATACGATTATGACTGTGTTGGTGTTGTCTTTATAGTGTTTCAAATGGCAAATAAACTTTTTGGGTTGATTATTTATTGGTGTTGTGCTTTTTCCCTTAGGGTTAGAATTAGGTTTAGGTTTAAGTTAGGTTGGGGAGGGGGGAGGGAAGGGATATGGGTACATTCTAATAGACTTAAATTTGCAAGTATAATCATGCAGTAATCGATTCTGTCATGATGTCCATAGTAAAAACAGATCGGGACTACACTTAGAAGATAGTGCCTGTATTTGTAAAACATGCAAAAATATTAAAACTAAGCATGCAACTGCTGACGCAATATCACATTACATGTATCTAGATCTAGACTGGATCTTTGAAAGATGGGTTAAAAAAAATGGTGCCTTGCCCTTGATCTTAGCGCTGATAGTTTCCTGTGACAACAAATTAAAATAAGCTATCAGTTTCACAATGAAAAGATGGCATTAACATTGATTATGATTATTCAGTCAATGGTGTGTTGATGATATGACGACAGATCTATAGAAACAGGTTTTGAATGATTGTGACTTTTTGTGTGTGTTTGTTTTTTTAGTCAAAGCAAAGATTTCAATCACAATAGTGCCGACAGGACAGGAGCTCTTTGCACAGTAAAAGATAGATCTATTTGCTTTGTTTTCTTTCTCCATTTTCAATTTATCAGCAGAAGATCTTTCACATTCGGCTTTCAGTGGGAAACAAACAAAACACATAGATCTAGATTATGTATAGATCTTGATCTACGTCTTGAATTTTACGGTAAATATAAATAAAATAGAACTTAATAGAAGTAGGCAGAGAGGTTGGATGCAGCTTGTTGAGTATATCGATAAAGAGCTTTATGGGACGCACAAAATGACTCCAATGTAAAAACTTACTTAATCTTGGCTGCGTTATATAGTCTCTGGTAACAGCCAATTTGTGAGTCTTTTGTCCTGCAATTTCATCCAAGGGCCCGTTCAATGAATTCACTTTGATCGTCGCCATCTTGCAGAGTTGTTTATCATGTGATAGTCATAAGCTCACCGGAGAAAGCAGGTTTCAATCTTTTTTTGCTGGTTCAAATAAATCATTGAAATTAATGTATATATCAGTGGCAATCTAATGTGATAAATTATATCATTTATGCAAAATCTTTCCTTAAAAGTGTTTTTTGCTAGAAATTTCTCAAAGATATCACTTTCAAATGTTCATGCATATTTGATATAGCACTTCATGCCTTGATTTATTTGCAATGCAAACTGGCAGAGTATGTCACAAGCCGCTTCCGGAAATCAAATTATGTTTAACCGTAAAAAACCGAAAAAAAATCCTAACTTTACACAAAAATCGTAAATATCCGAAAATTGTATTTTGTCAGTTCTTTCGAAGTTTAAACATCATTAACTCTGCAGGATATATTAATTACAAAGTCAGCCTGCATCAAAAGAAAAAAAAATTGTAAGACATGAGATCGCCACTGAAAATAAAGTAAAACTGTTAATTACAGTATATCTATACTATAAATCTGCAACAAAACTTTAAAAGGCTTATTGACTTTTAAAACTTCTGAATGGACGCATCTGAAATTTGGCACATAGAATTCTTGCATAAAGATTTGTGTTTCTACTTACATAAATCCTAAAAAAGCTTATTACATGTGACGATAATTTAATAATAAACTCGCGAGGATGTTTGATCCGAATTGTACGATGATAGAATGGGAGGAGGAGGGGAGGGGAAGGGTGTAGTGTGATGAACTACAGCCCGCAGAATATACTCAGTCTACTCATTTCAGTCGTTGACTGAGAAACTCCGGTTAAAAGAAAAAGAACGCGACATGTAATATTTTGCATTCCCCCGCCTCCTTACTTTTACCAGCTAACTTGGTGTTTTACTTTACAATGTTAAAGTTTAGTAACATTTTTGCTTCTTTCACCCCTTTTGTTTTGTTCAGTTTCCTCGGCGCTGTTAATTTCCATTTGTACTCAATCCCTTCTCTTCCGTTCTCTTGTTAGACAATATTTATAGCTATTTTTCTAAATATTTGTAATTTGTCACCTAACACAAAATTCCGGATTCAATAATCCCGTTCGTAGAGCGGGTTGTAGGCTATTAGTTGTTCAATAATAACTCAAATGAATGAATCATTGGCCTACAAGATAATGCATTGATTACCCAATCTTTACGATGACATTTTTTGTTCTGTTTTGTTTTAGTTGTTGTTGCTGATATTTTGGGTTTGCTTTATGTTTTCTTTTGTTTGTTTATTTGTTTGTTTTGATTGTTCATTTGTTTCTTTCTTGTATGAAATCACCAAGAAGACCAAATCCATTAGTATCGGATGAAGCATTTTGTACTTGCTCAAGAAAAAAAAACTTATGGCTAATTCTGTTGTTTGGTGGATTAGTTCATTGTTTTATTTTAGTTGTGTCATTTGGAAAAATGTTTTGTTGATAGGCTGTATTTTTATGTGTGTACGTGTGCGTGTGTAGTATGTTTGCGGAATTGACTACAAATAAGATCGATCTTGTTTTTCTTGTCGTGTTTATCAAGGGAAGATAAAAAAAAACTTACATCAACAATA
Source organism: Peronia peronii (assembly GCA_039654565.1). Classification (NCBI taxonomy): domain Eukaryota; kingdom Metazoa; phylum Mollusca; class Gastropoda; order Systellommatophora; family Onchidiidae; genus Peronia; species Peronia peronii. Next base: position 3,423 of record JBCEWB010074357.1, on the reverse strand, counting down.
ATCTGACAATTTAAAGCGGTTTGGATCTATCCCGTTGAAGGAAAATTAGATTCACTAGTATCTTGACATCTATAATCTAAAACATGGGCCTCTTACAAGTAGGCCTATCTTTTTTCAAATCTTCGACAGTTAGAGAATTTTATTGTTACTCAAATACGTAGTTCTATTTATGGATAGCAGGGCAAAAAAACATTACCGGTAGTAAATTTCATCTTTGTTAATATTATTGTTAAATACCGTAGTTAAATTACCGGTGGTTATTATATACTCTACCGGTACTTAGATAGTTGGTTGGTTGGTTGATTGGTCGGTTGGTTGGTTGGTTGGTTGTTGGTTGGTTGGTTGGTTGGTTGGTAAATTAGTTGGTTAGATAGTAGGTAGTAGGTTAGTTAATTAATTAGTTAGCTAGTTAGCTAGTTACGTGTAGTTAGTTAATTGCTGGTTAGCTGGTTGAATGATTTATTAGTTGGTTGATTAGTAAATCAGTTAATTAATTATTTGGACGGGAGAGTGGGTGGGTGGTTAGATGTTTGGTTGGTTGGTTGGCTGGTTGGTTGGTTGGCTGGTTAGCTGGTTGGTTGGTTGGTTGGCTGGTTGGTTAGTTGGTTGGTTGGTTGATTGGTTTGTTGGTTGGTTGGTTGGTTGGTTGGTTGGTTGGTTGGTTTATTGGGTAGTTAGAGACCTGATTTTCTTCATTTTTGATTTGACTGGTTGATGACTAGTGGTCCCCCGAGGGGGGTCCGGGGTTTAGGTTCTTTGCTACCACCTGCAGGCGATGGAGGCCCGCCATCGGTGGGATGTCTCCCATGGAATGCCATGAGAACGATCGTCCATTGAAGTGAGTATGCGATCTTGCGGGAACAGACTTTGAAGGCAGGGCGAAAAATTCTCATTATTCCAGTGAAGGATACTGACATTGTATGGCGTCAATATGATCATTTAACACTGAATAATTGACATTGGCAAAGTGCAATTATAACCATATAAACTACTTTAGTATATATGCATTCTCAAACTAAATCATATATATAAATTTAGCCGAGATTGTAGCCTACATCCACATGTACTGTGCATTGTGAAGTAGGGGTCTGCGTATTGTCAGTTCGGGCTTGACTGGTGGTGCATTTGTGAAAAGATTGACTATTAGGATTTCATTCAAATGCTCACTGTCATCAGATCGTTCTAAATTAAACGTAGAAACAGTTTCAAATATTACATGAGAAGTCTATCACAGCAGAGGGGGGAAACGGGTGAGGAAAGGGGGGAGAGGTGGGGAGGGGGGGGGGTATGCTGGACTTTGAAATGAGAATGAACAGCCTTGGAAACATTCAGACCACAATGGTAACTCATTAAGGTTAAGGTATTAATAATTAGGGGCGGGGGGGGGGGGGAGATAACCTCCACTAGGACGTTGAAAGACGTATTATAGAACGGGGGAGGGGGGAAGGTCTTGAATATAAAAATGGCCAGTTATTATGTCCATCCTAAGGTGTTGGAAGGGTGGTTATTCAAAGGCTGATCAACTCTGTAGGGAATGTACTGGATTCGACACTATTTCGCTTTCTATAGGCAAATGATGCATGGAAGACAATGATCTCCTCTACCAACATTAGAATGGGCAGTAACTGATCACTTGAGACGCTGAGCACTACGAAAATCAGCGAAAAATTGCACCAGGACCTCTAAATTCAACTTCCCACGGCCTAACTACTTGAGTGAAATTTGCAACATTTCTGCTGGTTCAGGTTGCAGTAGTGGATTATCTGTCAGGGCAAGGGCCAAGGCACTTTTATTTCATAGAGACGAAGACATGGTGGCCATAGATCTAGGCCTGATAGGACAGTGAAAATATTCTACGGGAGTTCTTTTAGTGATAGGGTTGACGGAGCAAAAATGGATTTTAAAAAATATGAGCAGATGCCCAGTAAAAGGCAATATACGACAAAGAAATCATGAAAAGAACTCGAGAATGTGAAACAAACATGTCTTGAGGTTCAAAGCTCGACGTAAAAACTCCTATGACCATGACTATTTTTGACGTTGAAAAAAAATGAGTTTTTCGCAAAATGATTTTTTTGTTCAGCATAAATTCAATATGCGATCTACTTTTTTTTTCTGCAGCATTGCCATGAACGTTGGCATGAATAAAGATCAAAACAATAGTTTTAAAAAATGGTCACAAGGAATTTTCGATTTTGGGGTCAAATTTTCGAAAAATCCTTGATCTTCCTACATTCGAGTTTTTTTTTTTTCTATTTTTTTAAAAATAATTGTGGAAAAAAAAAAAGAATTCAAACCAATTTTCAAAAATCTTTCCTGGAAATATTTAGATATTGAACTCAAAAGTATGTATGCAAAATTTCAGGGAAATGGGTTTAAAAAATTTAGAATCCTATTTATAGTAAAGTTACGCAATATTGGGTAGCAAAATTCAAGATGCCATGGCCGCCATAAGCGAGTTCATTTAAAAACATACAAAAGTGTTCCTCTAAGTTGACCATGTCGAATTCAGTGGTAATAGTTGTTAAAATCATTTCCCCCAAGGGTTTCAAAAATGACCCCCAGAACCCCTCTCCCCCCCCCCTTTTTTTTTTTTTTCCCCCCCCCCCCCCCCCCCCTCTCAACAAAAAAGGG
>JBCEWB010074346.1:0-13104 GCA_039654565.1 Peronia peronii | reverse complement strand
AAAACGTTCCCAAAGATTCTTTCTCAATAACGCAAGTTTCTTTTTAAGCGTTTTCTTACTAACCGTGTTAGAGTGTAGTTGTATTTAAAGTGATTCATTTTTAGTTCTTTTCTTGTAATTATGAGGCGGCTCCAGCTTTTAGACATTCATTCTGTTATCCCTTCTGGGTTAAAATTGATGACTTTTCGAGCTCTTCAAAGACATAATATATTCGTATTGTTACTCGGGTCATTGAGTCTGGAAGTTGAAATGATGTTTAATTCTTCTAATGTATGCTGACAGGCAGAGGACTAATTTTGAAGCTTATTTTGTTATAATGGTTACAGTAGGCCAGTGTTAAGTTAACCACTAGCGAGCCATGGTCAAGGTCCAGAGAAAGACTAAGGAATATTTGGCAAGGTGAATTGAGGCAGAGACAGGGAAGACATGACTGATGTAGCATGTAATCAAAAGGAAGACACATGACAGGAGAGCTGGCATATAGTCCACAGAGGAGAGATGCTTCACTGAAAATGTTTGATGAGAGTTAATGATGATTTAATTTTTAATTTGTCAGTTCTTCAGATTCTTATTTGTTTTTGTTTTTTTCTAATGTATTTAGCCAGGGTTTTTTTTCGGCTTTTTTAAATATACTTAGTTATTTGTGGAATTTAACTCACTGAAGACTGAGCTTGTTTTGAGTTTGGATACACTGAAGACTGGCATTTTCAGAGGAATTTCAAAAATTAATAAACTTGCTTTTCATGGTTCCACATCAACCACTTTAACACATATGACAGTACTAAATCAACACAGTCAGATACAGAAAACAGAAATGGATTATGTCAGGTAGTTATTTTTTAATGATTTTTTAAAAATGAGTCAGATTTCGGGTTTCCCAAGAATTTGGGGAAAAACTGGAAAAATGTATATCTAGCTGAGTTGTCCAATAGTCAGACAGCAACGGTTTCTACATCTCTGCCTGCTGTGCAGAAAAAAAGTTTCTCTAGATGTAGAAGCACTAGATATAGACAAGGAAGATGCTGGTGCTTTGCCTTTATTCTTGGTATACGCCCAGAATTATGAAATCTAGATCTAGATGTAGACTTAGGAATTGTTAGACCACCTGTATCATAGAACTCTCGCTTGCTAGATCTACAGGTTCATTTAATTTCTGTCTCCCGGGTCTGACAGGTCAGCGTCAGAACTAACAGAGTCATTGAATAGTTTGAAAACTTTCCACTTTCCCTGCTCGCCATTGTGTTTATTAGATCAACTCGACTACTGTTTTCCTTCCCTACTTTCACTTTGAAGTGATTTTCCTTGTTCTTCAAAAACTCAAAAAGTTACTGACCGACTTCTGCCAAACTCGGTATCAAACGAAACAAATGGTGACTCTACAGTAAGAGATGGTTCCCAGAGCATTTGTGGGAAATGGGTCGGTGTGAAAAAATTATAAAGTCGATCCTGCATAGGGTACGGAAAACGTCTCAATTGACACCAGACCGTCCTGCACATGTCACAGGAAACATCGTCAGTGAGTTAGGACATTTATATAAAATGATGATGATGATGTGGCCAAGTGATTCAATTTCTGCGATATTGAGTCTGTATATTATTATTTGCTTGTTTTGATGTGTTTGGTTAGTTGTTGGTAGACAGTTGTCTTATGTTTTAGGACATGTTTATAAAATGATGATGATGAGCTGTCCTAGGAAACCTTGTGAAGCAGTCATAATTCAAACATACCATGTCTTCAAATATGCAAGTGTTTCTAGTACTCTGCATTTGGCACTTTGAGATACCATTTCAAAATATGATTTCTTGTAAGTTAATAGTTGTCTGAGTCTGCATTCAAAATTTGAAACTGAATTAATGACACACGCCATTGTCAGCTTAGTGGTAGCTTTGAGGTTTGCATGACTGCCCTTGTTCTCCAGCACCTATATGGACACAGGTACTGTCATATTGAAAGTTGTGTTTGACTTGAAACAGCTGAATATATTCAAGGGTTATTATGTAAAACAGAACTAATAGTTAGCTATGTTACCATGCATTAGGAATTTTTATGTTTATGGTCGTTATTTGTATAAAACATACAGAAGTGGACTACACAAGGCCTGGTTTGATAATACCAAAGAATGAGCCGATCAGACTGTTATCACACTTTTGCAAATAGAGCAGTGGATTGCTCTTCATGGCACCCAAATAATATCTGTTATGGGAATGATGATGATTTTTATGAGCAAAAAGATTGGATCCACTATCATCGATTCTGTTATGTTCTAACTGTGAATATCCCCCACAGAATGACAGCATCCCTATCAGAGAGAAGATCTTACAGCAGCCTATCATGACAAGCACCAAGTGGGTGGAAGCTTACACAGCTAACAACAGTTTACAGCTGAGCCAGTCAGGAGGGGGAGATACAGGAATAGCAGGAATCATCATGTGTGTGCCAGAAATCAGAATTCAAGGTGAACTTCCGGTCATTTCCACTGAGCATTTATTGGTTAAAATTGTCAGATCTGCAATCTCCAAGTCCTGGAATTTTCTTCATGCATCACTGTATACATAAACATTTATATATAGCATTCTTATTTCCCACACAGGTGTCTGACATTTGAAATCACTGAGATAAGCTCTTTTCTTTCATTTAGTGCAGTATTTATGAATTTTTTTTTTTCCAGCTATGTATAATATTTCCTTACTGGTGTGTTCTGATGAACTTTTCAATTCTAGTTACAGAATGACTTGGTATGTTCATGATTTTTCTTTGACCCTGTCGAGGGGATAGTCCATGAGATAAATCTAGTGGTCTGATCTGAATGATGTGTTAGATATCATGGGAGGAAAAAAGCTCCCTGTATTGCTTGCAGTAAATTTCTAACCATTATTTCATTAATTATGTGAAAATGGGAAAAGGATAAATTTTCAAAAAAATGAAAGTTAGTAAAAAAGTTTATTAAAAAAATGAAAGTAAGTAAAAAAGTTGATAGCTGCACTTTGCATTACATCTCTTGTTTTTCTATGTATGATGTAATTTTCACAACATTATTATCTCAGGAAGATAAAATTATTAACATTAAGCAGTTGTGCTCAACCACTTACCAATAGATTTAAAGTTTTGCTTTTATTTGAGGACACAATGTAACGTTTGAGACCATTCCATTTGACTTCATGTCTCTGTCTAGTGAAAAAAGCTTTGTTTATCTTCTACAGAGGAAAACGATCAGAATAGCATGCCGCCCATCTGCACAGATGGTGTTCATTTCAGTTTAGCGGGAGTGATTGCCCCTGTGTCAGCAGATATAGATGTCAGTACAGCCACAGAGAGAGCCATCCTGACACTTAAAGGTAAATCTTCAACAAATTGCTTATGAGCTGATTGATGAAGACAGAACATTTTAAATCTGAAATGTATTTATTATCTCTGGTTCAGAAAGAATCCTATTAGAAATTATGGTATGTAAACTTTTTAGTAATGTAGCAAACATTTTTCACCCAATCTTGTTTTTAGGAAGGTATTTTCCCGCCAATGATGTGAATGCTTTATTCTAGACTATTAGCCTCATATTTGATGTCATCCAGGCATTAAGAAAAAAAGACATGATCAGTCTGAATCATAGCGCTTTTTTCAGTGAAGTGATCTTTGCTTACCATTACATTTCCTCATTGATCCAAGATTCAGGAAGACTTGTCAGACGTCGTTTAAGCAAGAGTAATCATAATCACTCTGTCTTGTACTTCAAAAAAAAAGATTGTAGTTGAAGCTAGAATATTTTTTACTTATTTTATTAGCAGGGGTATCAGGTCTGTTATCTCATTCTCTCTCTTAATGTGGGCAACATGGCCGATTTTGCTACATTAATCACATATTGAAATCTATATTACTTTCTTGCCAACCGTGTTGTTCGAATAGCAAAAAAAGGATCACGTCTCATCTCTTTGTATGTGGACAAAATTGCTACTCTTGCTACTATCAATCAATGATCTGCACACAAACTGTGGTTTGCTTACTAATATGTCTTCCAGGTTGTTTGAATAGCAAAGGAATCAGCAGTGCTGATATCACCTCTGTGTCATTGTATGTGGGCAACATGGCTGACTTTGCAGCCATTAACAAGGTCTACAAGGTCTTCTTTGATCACAAACCACCTGTCAGGTAAATCAGATTCCTGCAAGTCCATACAGACTTTATCCTATTAATATAACCAATCTCTCTGTGAATTAGAGTGTTGAGTAATTTAATCCATTTGTAACAGTGGTTTTAGTTTTTATCTTTACTGAAGTTGGATTTGTGTGTTGGAAAATTTAGTAACACACAAAAACAGAAATTAAAAGAAGAGGCAATATTTAGGGATCACAAATATGCTGACAGATGGTATTCTGGCTTTGCAGGCTTGCCAGTGTGCAGAAGTTGGCTTCAGATCTCTTAATAATCTTTGCTTCCAGCCATACAGTGAAACAAGCATTTCAGTTGGTGTAGCTGTTTTTATATACATTGGATATGACACTATGACTCAACCAATCAAGATGAGCTCTTTAGAAATGTGCATACTTATAAACTTTGGCTACTGGGTAACAAAACAAAACCTTTTTTTGAATGTAATTTCCAAGTTTTCACTATTGTGACAGTTCCTTTAATTTTGGTATCAGAAGATCTGTGACAAGTTAAAAGCATATTTGAAACCTGTTGTATCAATTTAAAGTATTTCCAAAAGAATTTAATTTGTTGAGTAAAGGGGCTTTTCAGTAAAGTGAATACTGCTTATCCATGTCATTTTGTTGTCGGTGGAAACATAGACTTTCAAGATACCATTTGGGCATGAGCAATCATTCTTATTGTTTTCCTCTTTTGATAAGATCTAGCAATTGGGCTTGATTTTTTAAATATTTTGATAAAGAATTAATTGACAAATCTTTACTTGTCTGATAAAACCTCATAACTTTTTATGACATGACATTTTCAGGGAGACAAAAAACTTTTTCGCCTTGTATCTCATTATTATTATGAAGTTTTATTTTATCTAAAACAGGAGACTTTAAAGTAATTGTTCAACTTTGTTGTTTCACTGGCATTTGTATTGCTTTATGTGCTACAGATTGAGCCAGAAAAATGAAAAAGGTATAATTTTGAAGTTACGAGGTTTTATTCAGAATAGTAATGATATCTCAGAAGAATATAAGGTGCCTTATTCTGTCTCACATTTAGTATAGAAGCAGCCATTACTATGGCTGATGTATCAACAGAAAGCACACAAGGAGATGTCTGAGATACCTGATCACTAGCTGAGAAGCATTCTAAATTGAAATTTTTTTACATACCAATATTGAGATATATCTTCTGCTCTCTGTAGATTATGCATCCAAGCCAATCTACCTCGGAACATTGCCCTGCAGATAGACTGCCAGGGCAGAGTAACATCAAAAAATGAGAACCCGGGTCATAAAGTGATGCATGTACAAGGATTGTCACATTGGGCACCAGCAAACATAGGGCCATACAGCCAGGCTGTTCTGGTAAGTGGTTGTCTTTTATGACTGATTATATAAATAAATGTTCTAGAGATCATGTTACAGAAAATTAAAAAATGTCCCTGGACTGAGAATCACCTGCAAGCATTGTTGGAAATCATGTTGGGCACACATAGGCATAATCAGCCACAGAAAGTTTTACCAGAAAGAGAAGGTAACTGTGAGCTGCCCCTACTTCCTCTATAAGTCTGTTGATGATATGAGCCAATCACTCAGTATCTTTCAAAGAATCAATCATTTTTCTTTCTTAAAATGGAGATCAAGGTGAAAATCAGTTGCTTTCTCGTGCAGGTATGTAATCAACAAAAGTATTTTAGAAAGACAGAGAATTAAGGTATGAAGATTTTCATTTTTTCATTTCTTCAGGGTTGAGTTTTCCACCAATATCAGGGGAAAATAAAATTGAATTGCAAAATGAAATGAGAAACTTGAATGTATTTTTATTTGCACAGTCATACAAGTATATAGTCAGTAATGATATACAGAACTGTTGTCATGTAGGATTCTTGAAAAATTACAGACAGAATTAGTCAAAGCCCTCTCTGTCAAAAATATAATATTGAAAACATTCTCATGGTTCCTCTTCTGAATTGTGTTGGTACATCCTCATGGTTCCTCTTCTAAATTGTGTTGGACTATTTTTATCACATAATTGCTTGGATTTTATAAAATTAAATAAAACAAATTATTCCTCAAAAAACTTACAGCTATCCCTCACGTCAGTCAGAAAGATAGACAAGCAGTGTGGGTTATAATTTTCTACTGAAATAAAATGAACTTGTTAGTATCAAGCATAATTGAAACCTCTTCCATTACATTCCTCAGGCAGGAGAAAAACTTTACTTGGCTGGGATTGTTCCCCTCGTTCCTGCTACTCTGGAATTGGTCCCAGGGGGAATAACTGCGCAGTGCACAGTCTCCCTGGTTCACATTCAGAGTGTGTTGACCGCCATGTATGGTGCATGTTCACTGGGTCATTGTCCTCTGGTCATGTGCTACTTGACCAACCTGGAGTACATACATATAGCCCAACAAGAATTCAATACAGCATTACTGGTAAGGATATTGTGAAATATAGCTCAACAGGAATAGAACAAAACTTTACCAGTAAGGATGTTATGTACATATAGCACAAGAGGACTTCGACAAGGCTTTACTGGTAAGGATGTTAGTACATAAAGTTCAACATAAATTCAACAAGACTTTACTGGTAAAGATGTTGATTGTACTGCTCCACCACAGGGGTTATGAGATGACATTTCAAAAGTGTGTCATTACTGTTGAATGGAGAGCACTGTTTTATGAATGATGTGAAATTCTACCAGAAATGTATGAGGAAATTATATCCAAGATATTCGGAAACTTACCATATGAGATGCGACATGAAGAAATCAGGCTCTCGTCAAATTTTGAGTATATGGAGTTATTGATATCATTGTGAAGATTATTCATTTCTTCTTCTGTGTATGAAAAAAAATTTGTTGTCGCTTAAGTAGAAGTCAAGATATTGGCAATTAAAGATGATGGGGGTGACCTGCTGCTGCACTGAATTTAGTTAGAAAATGGCCGATCACTTTTTATTAATCCTGATTAATTCTTATTTGGCCATGCCACTAAATTACAATTTTTGGACTTTTACTCAATCTATTTCAGCCAATTTAACTCCGAAATACATTTTTAGGTTGATATAGATGGGTTCTGTGAAGAAAAAAAAATATTTAAAAATTCGTTAAAACTTCATTTTTTGTTGAAAGACACATGATTTCTCCAGTCGCCTCAGTTTGACGAGCGCCTGATTTCATCTTGTCGCGTCTCATATCTGTTTGTAAACAAGCTCTCTGAAATGCCAAAATGCATCTATTGTTATTTCAATGGGACATAATATCTTTTCTTGCTTGCATAAAATCTCTGTTTAAAGGGTTTTGCATGAAAATATTTAAGAGCATGGAATGCATGTGAACTGAGAAAAACTTAAGGCTATTTCACATGAGTCAATCACTCTTTCTTCAGATCATGTCAAATTTGATCCATTGATTTTCAGGCAAATGGAAGTCTAACCACTTTCCTCCCAGATTGACTTCTTACAATATTAAAAAAAAAAAATTGTCACCTTATATTATCACTAATCCAACCTGTTTACAAATTTACATAATTTGATCATGTGATTCATTATATGTTTCTCATATATGCCATACAGGTAGGCTGAAAACAACTCTGCGAAATAGGCATACAAAAGTCAACTCTATGAAATAGAATTCTTTAAGAAGCTATTTCTGGGAAAATTTATATGGACGAAATGAAGACTGTCATTGTGCCTGTTTTGAAACAATGACCAGATTTCCATTACTTCTATTTTAAACAAGATGGAGAGAGTAACTTTATGAAACCCTATATATATATAAAATATCCACCATCATGTTTAAATAATCCATTTAGATCATGACAAATGTATTATAGTTATATATACTGATATACATTGATATCTGAAGATACTGATAAATGGTTCGTGTGATGTATTTAGAAAAGTCATAAATATACTGTTGATACGCTACTGGTTTGAAATTCAGTCAGAAACCCTATGACTTCATTGCTTATTTCTACATTGTGTTTATTCTGCAAATCACAGAGTCAGGCATTTGCGTCTTGTGCATGTATATTATACATGTATAATAAAAGCTGACACCATCATCTCATGAGCACTTAGCAGATTTTAGTTTTTTCTGTTTGTTTTTTTTGCAGTCACTGGAAAATTTTTGCTTTGTTCAAATCTGGACTCTTTACAAAAGTTTACTTCCCCTAATCTCATAGAGTTAATAGAGAAATTGCATTTCAGTCACTGAGAAATGTTTGCTTTGTTGAAACCAGAAGTCTTTGCAAGAGTCTGCTTGCCATCATCTTTTTAGCAGTGAGCAAATAAGTTTCTTTGCTGTCACTGAAAAACCTTCACTGTTTTACTACATGGACTCCTGCCTCAAGTTTACTTGCTATCATCTCATGAAAATTAGTAAGAGGTTTCGTTGCAGTCACTGAAAAATCTTTGCTATGTTACGATCAGGGCTCCTTACAAGATTTTGAGAAGCCGCCAGTGTCTCCCATGGTCCAATACTGTATTGTACCAGCTTTACCTAAGAACTCGTCAGTGGAGTGGCAGCTCTGTGCCTGGCCTTTCATGGAGGAGGCAGCAGATGTACATGGTAAGCTTTTCCTTTCTCATCAGTTTATCTGAGGCCGTGGATAGATAAGTACCATAGTGCCCATAAGCCATTCAGGGCTGGATAGCCACTATACTTCTTTGGATCACTTAACCCAAACCACTATCTCTAGCCTAAACATTAACCCTGGCAATAATGTGATATTTTAAGAATATGGTGATGTACGGTGCCTATGTGTCCAATTCTCCATGTCTTCCTGTGGATCCGCCAGCAATAGGTGGGCACGATGGTGGGTATAAATCCACTTTATTTTTTGTAAAGATAGGAGAGATAGATGATTCTTTGATTGGTTCCTATATAATGTATGTCCATGTCATGTTTTGATTGACCCCTTAGAATAGATTATGGTCATAGTCTTTTGAGATGTGAAGCAGAAATTGATTTGAATTTTGTTCCAAATACATTGACACCAGTTACATAGAACTGACAATCTAATACTGACTGTATGCTACAGATACATGAAAATGTAGAATTTATTATATTGTGGTGCAAGTGATCAGTGATACTAAAAAAAAAAGACTTCAACACGTAAAATATTTTCAAAGGAAATAAAGGCCTGAGACTAACGATAGGCTGAAAAATTTGACAAAGTCATTACTGTTAGATAAGACAGAAACATTTTCTTGCACATGAATTGTTAAGAATTTTTTTCACAGTGAAGTTTTTGAGCAAAAAGTGCACAAGTAATTAAAACTTTTCCCTCTTCATTAAGTTTGTTCACAGGTTTTGTGCCTGGCAAAGGAAAATAATGAAGCTGGTGAAAAAGTGTCCATTGCCAGCACAAACCCACACAATTTAGCAAAAACAAATTTGTTGCCATTTCAGAAATCAAGTTGAAAGAGAGCTATGAGAAGTACACCATCACATCAAGGGCAAGATTTGTCCCAGAGAAAGCAGAGCTGTTTTCTTGTAATATAACTGTAGGTCAGTAGTTGAAGATGAAGATTCTGGGTTGAGCATGCCAAAGTTGAAGTTGATCCACTTGCTGTGGTGTTAGATTTTTCATAGTCAACCTATCTTCATGGATATCCCTCTATTTTTATGTTAGATTTTTATGTCATGTAAAGATTTAATTTGAATTAAGGATTTTGGAGTTCTTTGTGCTAGTCAAGATTCATTTTTGCCAGAGTGGGGATGTCTCTTACAAACTTGGTTAAACATTGTCTCTAATTAGCTGTTCACAGAGCACAAATTATGAAATAATGTCTTAAGAAAGCATAATTGATGAAAAGTCAAATATTTGCTGTTTCCAATTTATCCCTTCAAAAGATTGCGACCATTCTTGTGTATTTTTAGAAAAAGTAGTCAATGTTGTATTGAAAATGAAAAAATAATGCTTAAGCAATTAGCTGATCAGTGAATGGATCTTTTTTCATTAGCTTTCCAGCACCAGAGAAAATGTTCAAGTTACTGTATCAAATTTGGCTTTACCAGCCTGTTTCTGAACTTTTTTGTTGTTTAGAAAAGTGTATTAGGATAAGCCAACATTGTTCCACATTGATAGGATATGGTGGGTCACAGCAGGTCTCATGTTTCCACAAGCTAAGACTGTGTCATAGTAAAGTACATTATTCTGAAGTCAAGGGTCACTGCAAGCATACTATTCAAGAATGGTGAACTGATGTTGCTCTGACTGGCTCATTTCTACAGATGCTCCAGACCTAGAAGATTATCGGTTCCTGGAACAGATGGAGCTAGTGACACGACTGTTGGGAGAATATATTAAAGTCTACAAGGAACGAGGCACTGCAGCAGTCGCCCCATTGGCTAAAGTACTATTCTCACCTACAGTGTTCAATTACCCAAGTCTACAGCATTGTAAGTAGCACTGTTAAGAAGGGATCCTGCAAACTATTCTTTGGGAGAATCTGATACTGAAATGAATTTGTGTGAGATTCACAACATTGAAACTCTTTTCCTTCTAGTACGGTAGAGCTTTGAGAAATCTTGTGGGATGCTTTGAATGTGAAACATGCTGTCGCAAGTTAGAGCTGATTCCAACACCAGAATCTGACCTGACCCAAACTGGTACATGTATTTGTTTTGAGGTGCCATTCCCTTTGTCATTTCACCGCTGTATGCCAGACTATAATTTTCAAGAACTGAAGCAAAGTTTATTGTCATTTAATGCATTTTCAAAACAGTGTCTGCCATATATGACTGTTTTTAAGAAGAGAATAAATTTTACTTAAAACTAATAAGGACTGTGTTAATTTCAATAATGATCATCAAAAGTTCATTGGGACAATTTGTAAATTATTTGAAGGTGACCAATTCAACAGACATGTTGCCTCCAAGGAAAAATCTGATGCTAGAGTGAATTGTACTATGCGTATTCTTTCTGTGTGTTGTAGGTTTCTTGGAGGCCATCCCTAATTTGTGCAGCATCACCAACATCTCTCCACCTGTGGTGTCCTTGGTCGCTGTCAACTGTCTACAAACCAGGCATCAACTGCTGGCCTGGTGCCAGTGAACATCTAATAATCTATGAATGTGCAGATACTGGGCATTTTCTTTGATCCACTTCAGTCTTAGCTCTGGCGAAAGTAATAATAATTGAGAACATTTATATTTCACTTATTCTGATACAGTAAATGCTCTAACTGCTTTACATTCTATTATTGTTATAATTAACCACAAGATAATCACCCACAGGAGGTTAAAAGACGTAAATATACCGTATCTGTTGTTACCTGAACAACATAATTGGAGACACCCAATTACGTTTCTAGCCTATTGGAAAGCATACATAAGATTGCATGTTAGGCATTCAAATCCTTTTCAGGCAAATGAAAATATATTCTGTCTATAGTTGAGAACCTGTTTTGAATTAGGAAATGTGTGTAAACTATCTTTCCCAAGGACAAAAATATCGGAACCAGCCAGGATTCAAACCCGGAACTTTGGGTCTCAAGTCTAGCGAATCAAACTGACAGCACTGACCTGTCATCTCTCTCCAGATTCAGACTGTAAATATTGTACTTCTCACTGCCTGCAACAGAGTGAACAAACATGTCTCAGGACAGTTTTGCCAGACAGTCTCACAAAGTCAGATATTGAGACACAGACAAGCTCATTTTGAGGGTTTTTTTTTTTTTTTTTTTAATTAGTGGAGAGAAATAGTGTGCAAAATAATAGAGAGCATTTATGATGTGGATTCTGAAGATTGGATCACTGGATATTTTAGATAGAGCTGCAATTGACTCAGATAGGAGACAGGTGCATTGTGTTCATGCAATTAAAACAGTCCACTGAACTCTGAACTATTCTTGGCTTGTAATAGGTTCAAGATTAATTTTAAAAAATGGTAATATGATATCAGTGAGCATCTGAGAAGTCAGTCAACTCTAAAACATTTCAAAGCCTTTCCAAAATGTACGTCTTGCAATGCTCACAAAAAGTTCAAAAGATTATTTCAGTGAATCATGCACTCATATTTTTAATTTTTTTTTTAAAAAGTTAGTTTCAGTAGTTTGCTCCAGAAGAAATCATAAGAATATTTTCAAAGTTAATTCAAGGGAAGATCTCATCCTGAAGCAAAACATTTTTTCTAAAGTTTTGTTGTACCTCACAAAGCATGAACCTTTGTGAATATCAAATGTTAATTAAAGAAAAGAAATTGTTTGAAAAGTTTTATGATTTTTTAAATTTTTTATTTTTAAGAAATGGAACAAGGATGAATGATAAATATCTCAATCAGCAATGCTGATGTAATCAGCCCTATTTCATCAACTTTCTCTCTCCTCAGTTGTTGCATGGGGGACAAACTTTATACTCATGAAATTTTCATTTTTTATATATATATATATATATATATATATATATATATATACATACATATACTTGTATATCAGGTACACTGTCATGATGATGAGTCACAATTTTTGCTTATTACAATGCCAATTGAAATAAATTCTCTTGCCAATGCAATTAGAGATTTTGTCAGTTTTTCTGCATGTGGCCCTGATACACTTAGCTAAATTCTATTAAAAATCAACAATTTCATATTATGTCTCTCTGTATATCTCATCCAACCACTAAGTCTCTTTGCAACAGAAAAAAAAAAAAACAGAAAGGAAGTATTACTCTCAGTTGATTATGATAGATTCTGATAAACATGAGAAAAAAAAAATGGGAAATGATCTTCCAGATACTTGTAGAGGTAGCAGTTTGTAGAAGATAGTGTTGTAACAGTTGATAAACATGTGTATGTTAAGTGTCACTCCCAAGAAACTGATCAGATTGTCAAAAAGTTCAAATTTTCACCAAAGTGATGAAAAACAGCTTAAGGGGGGGGGGGGGGTCCTGAAATTTGGATTTTGCTAAAAAAAATGCGATTCTGGGTTTTTGTTTTCTCTTGAAAACCCTGCCTTTT